>JAPKLX010000409.1:119626-175014 GCA_026898415.1 Leonotis leonurus | reverse complement strand
GAATTCCGCACACAACATTAACCAAGATTAACTTATTCAAGTTTCTCTTATTAATTGTTACTCTACACTTAAGGTATACTTGAGCTAAGTTGACTCTTCTTGACACGAAGAATCTTCCTGCTAATCCAAGCTTTCTTATATTCTAAGATTGCTTAAACCTTTTTATTAAAGACAAAAACGAGAAAACCTAAAAAGTTGGAATTGGTGTAACATATACCTATACTTATATATATATCCAAAGTATAAAACCCATACTTTAATATTAATATATATTAAGATATAAATCAAGAATTCTTTAAATATTTGTTATCTTAAACCAAAATTCATTTGCAATTATATTCTTCATTTCTTAAGTTCTTTAAAGCACAAAATAAAATCTAACCCATTTCACTTCTTATCAATTTAAAACAACGTTTAATATATTTTTATCTCCGATTATATTACAAACGCGTTCGGATATAGTTCACTTCGATAATTAAAAGACGGGGTATTACAAACTTATTGGACCTAATAATGGATTCTAATGTTCATATAATCTCAATCATATATTCATGCTAGCAGCTACTGGTGGCGCATTAGATTGACAATTAAATAGAAAGCAACTCATCATTACTGGTGGCGCATTAGATTGACAATTGTAAAATTACATTTTAACTTTCAAATTCATTTAAAAAATTTTAATTTTTAATGCAGTTCGTAATCGGACCGATGGTTTTAGAACTAAAATCGACGCTTCAAAACATACCTTGTACCGTAGTGATTCTTAATTAAGTATATAATATAGATATAAATAACAATATCAACACATCCCATCGCCAAATGTTTGAGAACATGAGGAAAAGGCGATGGTGGTAGCTCACGTATTGTACACTGATAAAGAATCATTTTGTATGCTTTTATTGATGCGATTGATATCATCTTGTATCGGATTTTGGAGTATTTCATGTCTTATTTCATTTGTTTTAGTATTTTGTGTTCGTTTTACGTTTTGTTATATTTTATGCTTTTTGTACGTTTTGGTGGAAAATAACTTGATTTGAAGCCTAGTGGTGTGAACAACGAGCGAAAATGCGTGTCGGATCAAGAAGTGAATCAAAAATTAAAGCACGAGTGTAGGGGCACGAGAATTCAAGCATATCACTAGTAGAAGCATGAATACGTATTTTTCCTATAAACAACAAATGTGATCATCAAGTTTGGAGAGCATAAGATTAAATTTCATCTCGATAGGAGTCTGTCAAGAAATCGAGAAACAAGCATTTTCTCGATTTACGTGTAATTCGATCGGGCCAAACCCCGACTTTAGTTCACGAGAGGCGAAGATATTTTAACGAGTAAGAAAGTCGAGTGTGTTGACTCCCGTTTCAACAGAGATAGCTAAATGAAGAAAAATCGGACCGAAATATCTAAGAAGCGAAAAGACGATTTGGACCCAGTATATTTAGATATATTGAGGGCAACTTTTGTGGCCTATAAAAGACCACAAAGTCACCCATTTCAGATTTTTTTTACGTGAGTTCACATTAGCATTATTGGAGTGATCAAAGAAGAGAAAAGGAGGAGGAGTTTTGCTCCGATTCTCGTCCCGTTCGTCTCGTTTTTCCGATTTCTTCGAAATCCAATCCGATAGAAAGGTAGCCCTCGATCTTACCTACGTTTCCACGGTTTTATTTTCATGTTTTGAGCTTGATGAAAAAGTGAAATAGGGGCTGCCCTTTTCTATTTTTATCGAGTCGAGCCCGAATCGAAAAATGTCGAGAATTAATGTTGCTCGTGTAAGTTAGATAAGCTTGTATATTAAGTTTCATGGCAATCTAAGCATGTTAGGTTTTGAGAAGTTAACTTGAGCTCGTCGTTTTATATTTTTTTGATTTTTCTCGGATGAATCGAATAGACGAGCATGTATGTAGGTTATATATGAGTATTATGTGAATTTATGGAAATTAATCGAGCATGTTTAAAAAAAATAGAGAAAGGGGCGACAGTTTCTGACCGGGTTTTGACTTGTCATTTTAAGTACATAATGAGTAGAATTTTTAACATAATAAAATACTAGATCGAGTTAGGAGTAATCTCCAACTTGAATCACCCCGTTTCGTTGTGTTTTCGATTTGTTATAAATTTTTCAAAATGGTTGCGCAAACTGCCAATTCCAGCGAAAATCTTGAAATTTATCTACCTTTGAAAATTCGTGAAAAATAGAGTAAAATGATTTTATGTGTTTTGTCTTCGGATTATAAAATATTATGATGTTATGGTTACTTAAAGTTTGATTCGTTACAATTGGAATTATTTCCAATTTATTATGATTTTTCAAAGTCAACTGCTCATTTAGCTTGAACATGTGTTGAGCATGTTGTGAATTTATCGGATTTTTCCGTCAAGTGTGCAAAAATTGAAAATAAGCTTAGTGATTACATGGTTATAATCATTGTTGCATTTTGTTTCATTTGTATGAGCTATTAATGTGGCCCACAAGGGGTCGAAAAGAGGTTGATTTACCCACAAGGGGTCGGGTCCACAAGGGACCGAGGATAGTCTTATTTAATCAGCTAAGCTAAAGAGGTTCATTACGTTATAGTGTATTAAAGTTTCATGAGATTCAAAGATGTTTTGATATTAAACGAGCATGAGTACCGAGAAATGATCAAACATGAAGTTATGTGTTTAAATCCGAAACTCGAAAGATAGCCGAGTCAAAAGACCCGAGAATAATTCTCAAATAACAAAGGATAATAATTCCTTACACTTAGAGAATATAATTAGATGCACTCGAAAATGTTATCTCACTCGAGGTTTATTTAAAGGGTACGACGAAAGGTCAGGACTGCAGTTCGAGAAAGAAGCAGTCGTCAGTCAAGACGATCCAAATAGGCTTTCTTATACTAAAAGAAAATATGCGTGTTTATCCGCATTTATGTTATTTCTTTTCAAATAGCTTTTGAATTGAAATTGATATTTCAAGTATTGTCTTGCCATAAATGTTTTATGTTTTGTATGATACATATCTACTATGATTATGAAATCGAATTCGGGTTCTAGTGGGTAAGCATCCCCACTCGAACTACTGTACACAAGGACCGTGAGTCATCTTAGCGGGTTGGCCGGTCAAGGTGTCCGTGGAAGGTGGCCACCTTCCCGGCACACAGAAATTACAGATATGTTTGATTATTAAAGAACTTAGACTGATCAGTCGAACTCAGGATTTTTCAAGAAAAGAATTTAGTGAACATAGCTACTTTCAGATAAAATCCCTATGTTTCACTTTGAGATGGCAATGACAATTATCTATGTATGAATGTGATTTCGGGCATGTGTCTACTGAGTACTTTTGTACTCAGCCCTGCATGTATTTCTAAATGTGCAGGTTGAGCGATGGTGAAGGAGGGGTGCTACGTTCGGGCTTTGTCGATCTCTTGTAAGTTGACTCTTGGGGGTCCTACGTGTCTTCATACACATAGGTTTTCGTCATTTTGATCCTACATTTCCGCTGCCAGAATGTTAAGTAATAGACTCGAGATTTCGAACTCTTTTCTTAGTTATGGTTTGTGATGAGCTTATGACTCTAATTACGTTAGCTGACGAATTCGTATGATGAATTCTCGACTTATGTTATGAGAAGAATATTCATTTTCCTTGTTCTATTCCAAAATCGTCGTTTAATCCTTTCATTAGTCACGTTTTCCCGACTTCACCAGACTTAGTGAAGTATGGGCGTGACAGATAAGGCTAAAGTAGAGGTGATTGAAAAATTGCTTCCACTGACTGATGTTAAGGGTATTAGGAGTTTTTTCGGACATGCTGATTTTTATCGCAGATTTATCAAGGACTTTTCTAAGATATGTCAACCTCTCTTTCATTTGCTTGCTTAGGATACTACTTTTGATTTTGATGTTGACTGTCTTGCTACTTTTACTACTTTGAAAGAGAAATTGTGTAGTGCACCTGTTATTGTTGGTCCTAATTGGTCTTTTCCTTTTGAAATCATGTGTGATGCGTCGAACTCTGTTGTGGGTGCTGTTTCTAGTCAAAATCAATCACTAATCATTTCAAGCTAAGGATTGCAATCAATATGACTTGCCGTTGTGTTCTTTGATTGGGTATGATTGTGCATCGATATAACTTGCCGTTGTGTTCTTTGATTGGGTATGAGTTTTGATCATTGTTGTTGTGGGGCACTCTTTTGTGATTGATTGATGTAATAACTTCGACCATGGTTAATTTGGTATAAAATTTCTTGCATTGCTAGACTTTTTTAAATTGTACGTATTGTGAAGATCGAGTTGGGAGGCTTCTGCTCCTCTGGATACCATGAGCATGGGAAACCACACGAGAACACATTAGATAACATCTAAATATTTTCATCTCGTGAATTTTGGCCATATAACCCACTCTTTCAAAATTTGGCTCGAATGGCCTTAATTGAATTGCTTGTTTTTTTGTTTGAAGGTGATAAGAATTCTACATCGCTTCCTCTCAGAAATTAAAAGAAATTATGTTGTAGGAATGGGTAGGGAAAATCACACTATGATACTCGGTTTATACTGAAGATCACACCTAGTAACTATTGTTCTATCTATCACCATGTTAGTGCGATTTGATTTAAAAATGAGAATTGAATGATTGAAAGAAACAAAAGTCTAGCTTTGAATGATTGAAAACCACCTCTTCACATGTCTTTGAGTTTGATTGGATTGAAGTCGTTTCTTGTTTCTTGTTGCATAGTTGAACTCGTTTCTTGTTTCGAAATCTCTGTATTGTTTTGAGCCTAGACTTGCTTGAGGACAAGCAAGACATTGTGTGTGGGGGGTTGTTTTACCCTTTTTCGGTCTCGTTTCTCGCGCATATTGAGTCGATATTGTCGTATGTTTGTTGTTCTATTTGATCTTTTGGTTGCCATATTTTCATATTCTAGGTAAAGATCGGCAAATAGAGTTAACAATGCTCGAGAAGAGAAACGAGGACGAAAGTCCCAAAAGAGGGCTAAGAACGCACTAGGGTAGCTGTCGCTAGCACCTAGCGGTCGCTAGACCTTGATATAGGAAGGCCAAGGCAAAACACGAGCCTAGCAGCGGCTGGCTCGCCTAAGGTGAACCGAGACACATGGGGGTTTGTGGCTTATTATTTGTTATTTCGTTTATTTCGTTCTTCACCCAAGGGTTTTGTGGCTTATTATTCACCCAAGGTGAACCGAGACACATGGGGGTTTGTGGCTCGCCCAATATGATTTATTCTACTTATTATTCGTTTATTTCATTATTCGGTGCCTGGTTTGTAGCTTAAAATATGTAATCACATGGGGGTTGACCATGTTAGATTATGATTTATTTTTATTTTCCATGTATTACATTTAATTATGTAAGTGGGAGAGAAAGAACGAGATGAGAAACGAAGGCCGGAACCGTGCCACGCCATCGCCATGGGGCCCCCCCGGCTTCAGGTACGATGCGGCGCTCGGACGTGGAGCGCGCAGCGTGCGACACCAGATGCCGGGAGGGAGCGAGCGCGCGCGCGGATGCTGGAGAATAGCGCGCGGCACCGACCGCGACACAACACCAGGCGGGCGCTAGCGCAGGGCGTGCGTGCACGGATTTACACCGGCACAGCGCCAGCGGCCGCTGACCCAGCCTCAGCAATTGCTGAGCGAGTAGGCTGGCACGCTGGTGTGGGAGTGTGCGGCAGCGGGCGAGGGCTAGGGGCAGGTGCCGAGTGCGGGCGCGCGAGGTAGTGCGTGGGACTTTGCCACGCCTCGGCAAGCGCTCGGCAGCGCCGGCTGCGAGCGAGACGAGCACAGCCCATCCTGACTCCAAAATTCGAATTTTGAATTTTTGGTATTTAACTCCCGGTTTAAATTTGAAATTTGAATTGGAGAACATCTACAAGAGAATAAGATGGGGGATTTAATTTAAATTCCTTAGTTTTAAGAATTAGTTAGTTATATACGATTTTTGGATAATTGATGTAATTGTTTGCATTATTATGTGCTTAATCTTTTTAATTTGGCTTTTATTTGCTCTTTATTATGTGGAAATTGTCTAAATTGATATGCCAATTTATTGGAGATCTTATCTGAATTTTAGACATGTCATAATATGTGATTATCCATGTTAAAAACCTTTTTTGAAATTAAAAAAACTAAGCGATAATTTTAATTGCATTTTATTAATTTAATTTGCTAAAATTACATATGGTCTCCATGAGATGGTCTTTTCGTGAAGTAACTTGTTTTGATTCCATGCGGGATCACATTTTACCAGTTCATGTGATAAGATTTCTCTTTAGATGGTTGTAAGAATTTAATTGATGGCAATATGACCCATCCGCTGTGAGCTTATTAAAGTTGATTAATTTCTTTGGTGCCAGGCTCATGGTAATAGCTTAGGTGTAATTTGGCAGTTATAGCAACACTCCGCGGCCTCTAACTGTTGAGTTGCATGGCCAAGTAAAAACGTTTTGAAATTGATTGTGTAATCGATCACACTGTGTGGCTTGCATGATTAATTTTAAATAGTTTGTTCAAAAACATGTTTTATTTAAAGGTTTTGATTATCTACGCTTGAGCATGTATTTATGATAATTTATTTGATTTATTCTCAATTCTGTTAAACATAACTGTCAGTCCACTTGCCTCGATTCTTTAAAAGAATCGACTTGATTCGGAAAATTTTACTGATTGGAAAAGAAATTTGGATGTTGTCCTTACTGACTACAATCTTAAGTTCGTCCTTGACGAACCCTGTGCACCAGTTCCACTTGACACATCTTCTGCCGATGCGAGGGCCGGATATGATAGATGGATTCATGCTAATAGGATGGCGATGTGCTTTATTATGGCTTCCATAAGTAGCACCTTGCAGCATCAGCATTAAGACATCGAGCTATCTTCGGATATCATGTCTAGCCTAAAAGAGAAGTTCAGAACACATAACAGGATGGCCAAGCAATTGGCCATTAGTAAAGTGATGAGCAACTCAATGGCAGAGGGGACATCAGTTCGAGAGCACGTCCTGAAGTTGGTGAGTAGTCAAGGTACGTCTACCGCTTTAGTGGTACCATCATGTTATATGGCTAGTTCTGCCCATTCTTGGGTAGTAGATACATGAGCCACATCCGTAATTCGAATGAATCAATATGAGTTCAATATTTATCCTATAGTGGAGTCGATAAATATTTATAATACAACTGCACTTTATTGCATTTACATGGAGTAATTAATTGGAGGACAAATTAATTTAAATTAATTAATTTAAGTCTATAGGTGGGCCAAGAAATTAATTAAATTCAGTTAGGCCCAAAAGAGACTTGGAAAATAATTTAATTAAATTATGGATTTGTCCAAGCCCATATTAATTTTAATATAATTTGAATTTGAATTTTAATTATAGTCGTAACCGTAAGAGATAAAGGTGGGGATATGGTTCTATTATTTGTGATCTAATGCATTCTCCTTAGAATCCCTATCCTAGCCCACTTGTCTATAAAAAGAGCATTAGAGGGGGCCAAAAATTACATCCCCTAGAGACATAATTTTCGGCCACTTGGAGATTTAAATCTCCATAATTTTCGAAAATATTGAAGTATTCCACGCTTCAATTTTCGTTCTTCTTTTCTCGTAAATTACTAGATAGATTCTTCCACACGATATTTTATTAAACAGACCGGGAATAGGATAGAAGTTCATAGGATTGAATTTGTGGAGATCTTGAAGGAGATTCGAACGGTGTGGATTGCAGTTCGATAGCTAACGATTCAAATCGTTTCTCCACAAGCAGAGGATTTTCTTAGGAGAAGGTATAAAACATTATATTCCACATTTATATTCTCCTATGCGATTAAGAATTAATTATTCATGTGACTAATTAAACCTGTGGATCATGCGGTTTAGTGAGCCTCTCATACGAGTTCCATTAGTTGGTATCAGATCGGTCACATGATTTTAATTTATTATGTGAATTGGATTTAATTCTTATTTATTTGTCACATGATATTAGGGATGCTAGATTTAATTTTAGCATTATATCATGATATTACATGGCTTATATGATTTATTCCGCTTATTATTTGTTTATTTCATTCTCCGGTGCCCAGTTTGTGGCTTAAAATATGTAATCACACGGGGGTTGACCGTGTTAGATTAGAATTTATTTTTATTTTCTATGTATTGCATTTAATTATGTAATTAAGTGGGAGACAAAGAACGAGATGAGAAACGAAGGCCGGATTCAGGCCACGACATCATCGTGGGGGCCCCCGACAGCACGCAATGCGCGGCGCTCGGGCGTGGAGTGTGCAGCACGCGGCCGCGGTCGTGGCCCCTTAGTTTTAGAAATTAGTTATTTATCCTATTTTGGGTAATTGGTTGTAATTATTTTCCGTATTATGTGCTTCATTGTTTTAATTTGCCTTTTTTTTATATTTTATTATGGAGATCTTGTCTAATCTGATATGTAATGATTTTATGGAGATCTTATTTGTTTTACACATGTCATAATATGTGATTATCCATGTTAAAACCTTTTTTTTATTAAAATGACTAAGCGATAATTATAATTGCAATTTTATTAATTTAATTTGTTAAAATTACATATAATCTCCATGAGACGGTCTTTTCGTGAAGTAACTTGTTTTGATTCCAAGCAGGATTACATTTTATCAGTTCACATGATAAGATTTCTCTTAGATGGCTGTAGGATTTTAATTGATGGCAATATGACCCCTTCGTTGTGGGGCTTATTAAAGTCGATTAATTTCTTTGGTGTCAGGCTCATGGTAATGACTTAGGTGTAATTTAGCAGTTATAGGAGCACTACGCGGCCTCTGACTGTTGAGTTACATGACTAGTAAAACCGTTTTAAAATTGATTATGTAATCGATCACACTGCGTGGCATGCATGATTTATTTTAAATAGTATGTTCAAAGCATGTTTTCTTTAAAAATTTTGATTATCTGTGTTTGAGCATGTCATTTATAATAGTTTATTTGATTTATTCTCAGTTTTGTTAAGCATGACTTTCAATCCACTTGCCTCGATTCTTAAAAATAATCGCCTTGAGACGGATAATTATATTACTGGAAGAGGAATTTTGAAATTGTCCTCATTGCTGACGACATTAAGTTTATCCTTGATGAACCATGTCCACAAGTTCCTCTTAATAATGCATCTGCCAATGCGAGGTCTAAATACGATAAGTTGATGCATGCTAACAAGATGGTTTCCATAAATAACGTCTTGCAGCATCAGCATAAGAGCATCAAGATATTTGTTGATTTCATGTTTAGCCTGCATGAGATGTTCGGTACACAGAGCAGGTTGGCCAAGCTCTATAGTGGAGGGATCATCGGTTCAAGATGATGTCCTGAAGATGATTGGCTATCTGAGCGAGATCAAGACTCTCGGTGGTAAAATGGAAAAGGAGTCACAGATTGATATCGTTTTTCAGAGCTTACCGTTGAGCTTTGAGTCATTCCGGGTCAACTACATCATGAATAAAAATGATTATACATTGACGGAATTACTGGCTGAGCTGCAAACGGTGGAAGCTATTGTGAAAGCCCCAACCCAAGACTTCGTTAGTAGCATCGGCTGCTCCGACTTCTTTTAGCAACCCTAGAAAGGGTAAGGACAAGAAGAAGGGAGCAGCGAAGAATGCTAAGAAGAGGAAGACGATGGGTGGAATTTCAAAGAAAAAGGAAGGGACTGGAATATGTTTTAAGTGCGGTGAGAAAAGACATTGGAAATTGGACTGTACGCATCACAAGAAGTCGGTGAGCTGTCAAGGTATGTCTACAACTTTAGTGGTTAAATCATATTTTATGGCTAGTTCTGCTCATTCTTGGGTAGTACATATGGGAGTCACTGACCATGTTTGTTGTGATTCGCAGGCACTACTATGATCCAGACACTTAGAGACGGAGAGATTTTCATCTCGTTGGCCGACGCTACGAGAGTGGCGGCAGTTGCAGTGGGAGACATAGAGTTGCAGCTTGCCTCTACCGTTCTAATTTTACATGATATTTTATTAGTTACTAGTTTTAGAAAGAACCTTGTTTCGGTTTCAAGTGTCTGCGTTTTGATCGCAGAGGCGAATACCTTAGTGCTGAGTTTTTGAGTCATCTGTCGGATGTAAGGATTCAATCCCAGTTGACTGCACCGGGTACATCCCAACAAAATGGTGTAGTAGAATGACGGAATAGAACGCTTATGAAGATGGTGAGACTATGATGAGTTATGAAGAGTTGCCGATTTCATTTTGGGGATATGCCCTAGAGACAACAATTTACACGTTTAACTTGATACCTTCCAAGTCAGGCCCTAAGACACCGATTGAGTTGTGGACCAGGCGTCAGCCAAGTCTGAGACATCTCAAGGTGTGGGGTTGTCCAGCACACGTGCTAGAAAAGGACGCCGACAAATTAGCACCTCGTACTGACTTGTGTCTGCTCGTTGGCTATCCTAGAGAGACAAAAGGGTGAGATTTTTATAGTCTTAGATATTAAAAAGTTGTGATTAGCACTCACGCTCGATTTCTAGAAGAAGACTATGTGAAAAAACACAAGTCTAGAAGCAAGATAGTTCTCGAAGAAACGAGAACTCATCCGCTCGAAATTCACAAGAAACACAACGACCATTAGCATCAACCCAAACACTTGTACCATCTGCAGTGGAGCCTCGTCGTAGTGGGAGGATTTCTCGTCAACCCGACCGATTCAGTGGAGTGAGAGAGGCATCTGACTCTGTCCCAGGCCTAGATGAATCGGATCTTTGGAACTACAAAGAAGCAGTACACGACAAGGACTGTCACCTCTGGAAGGAGGCGATAGAGCCCGAGTTGCAATCCATGGTAGACAAGGAAGTATACAAGCTAGTTGATATGCCTGATGGCTGCGAGATCATAGGGAGTAAATGGGTCTTAAAGCGGAAATGAGGACCCGACGACAACGTTGTAATCTTCAAGGCTAGACTAGTAGCAAAGGGTTATATACTCACAAGGAAGCTATCGATTATGATGAGACCATCTCACAGTAGTCATGCTCAAGGCTATTCGTATACTCTTGTCAGTAGCCACACATATGGATTGGGAAGTATGACAAATGGATGTCAAAACAGTTTTCCTTAACGGAAGTCTTGAGGAAAACATTCATATGCAACAACCTGAGGACTATGCAGTTCAATGAAAGGAACACATGGTGTGGAAGCTTAAGAGGTTCATTTATGGACTTAAGCAAGTCTCACGGTCATGGAACCTTTGTTTTGATTAGGTTATCAAGTCCTATGGATTTGATCAGTGCCCTGACGAAAGTTGTGCGTACAAGAAGAGTAAGGGTGAAGTCGTCGTTTTCTTAGTGCTACACGTAAATGACATTCTATTGATCGGAAGTGTCAAGAAAATATTGTTGGATGTTAGACACATGACACATTCTTAGGATCAAGGTCATCCGTGACCGATCTAAGAGAATGTTGTGCTTATCTCAAGAATCTTATATCGAGACTTACTTAGACTCTTTAGCATACAAGATTCCAAGAAGGGTTTCTTACCCTTTAGACACGGAATTGTTCTTTCTCCGGAAATGTGTACTAAGACACCTAATGAGAAAGAAAAGATGAGACAGATATCTTATGCTTCTACAGTAGGTAGTCTCATGTATCCTATGATGTGTACTAGGCCGGATATCTGCTTTGTCGTAGGCATGGTAGCACGATATCAGTCTACCCTTGGAAAAGGACATTGGACAGCGGTAAAGAACATACTCAAGTACCTTAAATGGACTAAGGAGTATTGTCTAGTTTATCAGGCTATTTCATTATGCCCTCTAGGTTATACCGACCTCGACTTTCAGACGGATCAAGACTCAAGAAAGTCTATCTCATGGTATATGTTTACTTTGAGAAGCAGAGCCATGACATGGACGAGTGTGAAGCAGAAATGCATCGCCCACTCCATCATGGAAGCTGAATATGTGGCCACATCTAAGACCACAAATGTAACAGTTTGGCTTAGAAGCTTCTAGATGGACATAGATGTGATTCTGAGTATGTCGGCGAGTATCACGATTTATTGTGATAACTTTGGTGGAATGGAAAACTCAAGAGAACCACGGGTCCAAAAGGCGAGTAAACACATCGAGAGGAAATATCATATCATCCGTGATATAGTAAGGAAATGCGACATAGTGGTGATGAAGATTGATTCAGATTACAACCTGGCAGATCCCTTCACAAAAAGCCTGAACGGGAAGATGTTTGAGAGGCGTGTAGAGGGATTAGGAGTACAACGTGTAATAGACCTACTTTAGGTATAAGTGGGAGAGTTATATGTCATGTGACACAGATTTGTATACTCTAAAGCATGTTTGAGTATAAGTGGGAGATTGTTAGGGTTTGTATACCTCAAAGCATGTTTTATGCTTAGACGATGTATCAGACTTATTTTCAGTTTCATTTTAATGAGAATACATGTTTTTATCATTGGTTTATTATTTATTATTACTATATATTGAATTGCAAACAAGTACATTTACTGCAATTGTAGACTGTGTGGTGGATCGATGATCACAGAATGTAACACAGTCAGCTCCTTTGTAGTATAAAGTCACAGTCTAGAAAAACTTGAACAGTCTAGGCGGTAAAGGTTGTGGTATCATTTGATGCGATAGCTGACCAGAATGATATCGGTAAGTATAAGCTGATACACATGCTTTGCATATACATATTGAGAGGTTTCACATTGAGATAAGTTCTAAGTGCTAATACTTAGAAAGAGGTCTCGGAAATTAGTTCACTTCTTAATATATGACGATGACATTAGTATAGGCGGTTGATTATACGCTGCTTTGATTTATCTACGCTTGTGGATTTTTCATAACACAAAACAGTAATGTCTTGGGCGGTAGTGATTAGCTTAGCTAGAAGTGCTAGTCTGTCAGTCGTACAGAATCCCGTCTCGGTGACACAAGTTGATTAAATCTGCGTGAGGCGTTCATAAATGTTTATTGCATAAGAAACCTAGCCGGTTGGAATTTATTCCATATGTAATAATTAAGGTCTAAACCGGATCACTCACGAATGAATATATTAATTAATTTGTGAATTCAGAAAATCTAAAATGCGGGAAATAATTAATGAGAAGAGGGTTATATCCGTAATTTGAATGGATGAAGATAAGTTCAATATTTATCCGATAGTGAAGTCGATAAATATTTATAATAGAATTTCACTTTATTGCATTTCCCTAGAGTAATTAATTTGAGGTCGAAGTTTAATTAATTTAAGTCTAAGTTGGATCAAACAATTAATTAAATTTAATTGGGCCCAAAAGTGACTTGAAAATTAATTTAATTAAATTTTGGATTTGACCAAGTCAAAATTAATTTTAAATTATTCAAATTTGAATTTGAATAGTAGATGGAAACTGCAGGAGATTAAAGTGGGATATTAGTCTATTATTTTAGATCTTATCCATTCCCCTTAGAATCCCCAACTTAGCCCAAAATATTTATAAAATGAGTACATAGCAGGAGTCGATTTCTCTCTCTTCCCCTACCAAAATCTACACCCCCTTAGAGTTTTATACTCTAAAATTTCAAAATTTTATGGAGTATTCAGAGCTCCAATTTTCGTTCTTGTTTATTACTAGATAGATTTGCCCACACGATATCCTAATATATAGATTGAGAATAGGTTACAAGTTTCCAAGATCGGATCGTGGGAGATCAAGAGAAGAATTTCATCGGTGTGGATTGTTATTTGATAGCAAACGATTCAAATCGTTTCTCCACAAACGGAGGAGTTGCAAAGGAGAAGGTATATATTTAATTATTCTGCATTTATATTCTCTTATGCGGTATTAATTGTTAAGAATTAATTATTTGTATGATTAATTAAACCTATGGATCCTGCGTAATTATGAACCTCTCATTCGGGTTCTATCACAAACTATGTGTCGTAATGCCTTAGCACCATCCAGCTCAATGAATACATGTGGTATAAGAGATGCAAGTTGAGAGATGGGAAGTGATCTGGTCTGGGCAGGTGACCTGGTCCAGATAGATCAGCTTACCCGTTAGAAGTGATATGGTCTAGACAGGCAAGTGGCCTGGTCCAGGCAGATCAGCTCACTCGATGGAGTGATCCGGTCTGAGCAAATAGGTGATCTGGACCAGATAAAACATGTCAGCTTGAAGATGCTATTGATCTGGTCTTGGACACATCACGTTGTTGATTTGGTCCATGCAAGCCACTGGGCATGCAGTGCACTACCCACCTGGGGCAAATCACTTCAGCAGGTCACCTTACTTTTGGGAATGAGAGGAGGTAGAGTCAAAGATTTTCCAAGTGTGAAATCCCATTGTATTCGAGGAGTCGTGGATTTGCTGGGAATTTCGGATCGAAGAAGAGGCAGATCAAAATATGGTGTGGAAAACCCCAAAATCGAGATGAATGGAAGATGCATCTGAACTTGTTTTTCTCGGTCAGTATAAGGGAAGTTTCTTGAGCTCATTTATCGGGGTTTCCATTCAAAGCAACTAACACTTCTCCTTCGAACCTTCCAGCACCGGGCAGGTGTCAAGCTACCTTCGACCAAGAAATTGAGAATTGAGAGAATGCATTTAAAGTTCCCTAAATTGTTTTCAGGTTCTATGAAGCTCTTCATATCATCTCTAGTATGTAGCGACATGAGGTAGCAAAGCCCTGGGAAAAAAGAGCACTTGGGATAATTATTGTGTTTAGAATCTTTTTCTTTTTTTTTGAAATATAGAACGATATAAATAAAGGAAAAATTTCATAAAAGGAAGATTAACGATTCATATAAATCACTTAGTGGATTGCCCTTCTCCGACCCTTACTGCCCAACCTGAGAACAAGACCAGTTTGGCATTTTTCCCTTCAATTTTCTTTTTGGGGAGATTTTACATAGAGTACCATAGTGGGAACATAGAGTTTGTCGCTAGGCATTTGACCAAATAGGATCGTCCAGTTCCTATAGAACTTATCACTAAAATCCCTTTTAGGATTCTCACCAATGTTTGTGTTACTCAAGCCGACATTCTCGCTTCCGTCAATTTGACCACTATTTGTAGATAAAATTATATCAATGACCAGATTTGGATATGAAATAGAGAGCTAGGATCCCCCTTCATTACATGATTTCTTCTTCATATAGATAGATATAGGATCTATGGGGAAATTACTTAGAAATTCAAAAAGAATTTCATTTTTGAATGAAGTTACACGATGAGAAGAAGATTGACTGTCTTCATTCAAGTCAGATACGCAGAAAGAAAGAATGAATCTTTCACCGGTTGTTATTTAGAATAAGTGGTTCAAATCATTTTATCGAAGTAACCGGCCAGTAGGCGGACGGCGTGCTTATCTTGTGTGACAAGATTACAGAGCGAGTGGCTCTTCTAAGCGGGCAGACCAATGACTGTAAGACTACCCACCATGTTCAAGAAGCAGATCGATGGAATCAGATTGATGAAGTGACTTGAAGCAGAGAAGATCATGCGATCAAATTATCTTGTTGGAGCTACGTGCTATTCCAATACTTAGGCATTTCTGCAAGTTTTACATGTGGGCTTTTAGGCCATCTTTGTTATGGGCCTAAACTTGTGGGCTTTGTACAAAGGTTAACATTTATGACTATAAATATTGTAACCAAGTAGCAGTCGCACACATCGATGATTCATTGTAAAACAATGGTCGTGAGATATAGTGTGAGAAACCCTAATCGTGTTTTCTATGTAATCCTAGTATTCTTCGAGAATAATATTTCTTCAATTTGAGAGTGGACGTAGTCGATTCATCAACAGTGAACCACTATAAATCTTATGTGCAGTGTGTGGTTTTTTGTTCTTTGCTTTTATTCTTCAACATTTGGATACTTAGTTGTAATTACTTGGTATCAGAGCTTTCTAGGTTCTTTTTCTTCCGTAAATCTGGTGTTGAATATCTTTGGAATAAGCATGAAGATCAAGAAATTCACCAGAAAAAATAGTTCTAATTTACGTCAAATCAAGCTGTGGGCGTTGTTGAAGCAACATAGGTTGTGGGCGCTATTGATGAAGAAGGCGAATAATACCACAACTGATGAGATGATCATACTGGAGGACAAGACATACCCATCCGTTATGTTGTGTCTAGTCGACGACATCATTACTGAGGTGACAGACAAAGAGACTGCTGCGGGATTATAGTTGCAGCTGAAGTCGCTCTACCAAATAAATTTGTTGACAAACAAGTTGTTGTTGAAGGCATGAAGGAAGCAGCTACAGAGTCAGTACTCAAGAGCTTGCCTGGAATTGAGCTAACCCCCTCAACATTTGACATGGCCAAAAGGTTTCAAGTCTATCTCGACATTCGAGATAGTAAATTTTACATATTGGAGTCAATTTTGATGCTGTTCACCATCAGTGATCTCAAGGTGGAAGAGAACAAACTAATATCCTATTTTGGATTTCTTGATATCCCCGACGCTCGTCAATTCTTTAGAACATACGTTCTAACGAAAATGAAGGAAGAAGCAGCCGAATTAAAGGTCGACCTTGCTCCTTTCTACTCCACGGAACAAGCCTTGTTCAACAATGCCGTGGATTTATCATCTGGGGATTTTGATGCTGTTTTCAACATCCCTGATCAATCTGTTGGGCAAAGTTCTCCAATAAAGGAAGCCTCCACATCCAAGCCTCATGTTGATGTGGAACAGATTGATGTGACACAGATCGAGGAAGGGAAAACCGAGGAGAAGGTTGAGAAGGTTGTGTTGGAGGATGATAAGATGGAAGAAGCTGAGACTCACAAAGTCGATGAAGCTGTTTTTGAAGAAATCTACACACAGGCCACTGCTCCACATGATTATACGCATCATACAATGGACGACCTGTTGATGCAAATCATTGACCCTGTTTTGACAAAGGAACAAGTTAGCCAACTTATTCACATTCGCATCAATGATCGATCTGCTGCAATGGCAAATTTTGTCAAGACAGCTGCAGAGAATGCAATAAGGGTGGCAGAAGCCAATTTTGAACGAGCTCACAATTCTCTATCTTCTGAACTACACAAAGTACTGGATAGTGATAGAGAGGTGTTTGATAACTACAAGAAAGAAACCGAGGGCAAATTGTCAAACATTCAAGATGAAGCAAACAAATTTGAAGGAAAAATGATGGAGGCTGGAAAGAAGCTTGTTGAAGAGGTCAAGAATCAAGTAGAGAAACAGCTTGAAGATATGGAAACGAAGACTATTCCAGCTGTGATTAAGAAGGATGTTCCAGCTGTTATTCTATCTTCTCTACCCACTGCTATCAAGCCTATTTTGAAAACGGAGATTGAGAAAGCTGATCTCGCATCCGGAGATGAAGTGTTCAAATTATCCAAATCTCTAACTGAATTGAAAGCCTCGAACAGCGCCCTGTCAAAAGATGTCAAGAAACTAGCTGTCTCCTCCGCCAAACAATTTGATGAGATCAATGCAAACATCTCTACTCTTTTGCATTACAAGGAAGAGATGGACAAGAAATTCAAAGAGATGGTTGAAGAGAATGCCTCCCTTAAGCTCATCATGTCGAAAGATTTTGATGATGTCGAAAAGGGGGAAGGAAAGAAAGCTGTCCAGACCGCTGCTCCCTCTCAAACTAAAAAGAAGCCTGCTGTCATCAAGAAAAAGAAACTCACGGCTAAACAGATGGCAGAGGCTAAACAAATGCAGAAAGAGAATGAAGAAAAGGAGAGGAGATTGGAGGAAGCAAGGAAGGCAGCAGCAAAGAGCAAAGGAAAGGATATCATAAATGAGGATGATGAGAATGAGGAGATGTTCTTAGATGGATACACTGCGGAGCAGATTGCAAATCCAGAATTCAGAGAACTGTGGAGAGCTGAGAAGCAAAGGCAAGGAGTGACTGGTGCCTTAGAAGAAAAAGATGATTCTCCAGAAGAAGAAGAAGAAGAGCCAACTAATCCAGTTTTCAAATTTTTTGAAAAATACCAACTCAAGGATGCTCAAAATCTCACTTGGCTACATGCAAAGAAAGTAGCGAGATGGAATCAGCTGATCAAAGAATTTGTAGTGCAACACTACTATCTGATGGATGAAGACACGCAAGGAGGAAATGTGGATGAATTGTTTAGAGAATTCCTAAAGCAGCACAAGAATCAAACATTCGTGGAATATCTCTTCAGACAATCTGCCATGCAAAATTATCCACTAACTGCTCCGAAGCAAACTACAATTCTATATCCAAGAATACAAGGAACAACGGAGGTTGATCACAATGCAATCTTAAATCACATCAATTATTCTGCAAAAGCCATGGGATACCCAATCGATATAAATAACAAAGACTACAGGCGGGTATTCAATGGCATCTATGCAAGTTTTGGAGTTCCATCTGAATTGAGAAGGAGAGAGATGGTGGAAGCAAGAAGAGCGAGAATGGCTGAACAATCAAGGAAGCAAACTGCTGATCAAAGCCAAGCTCCAAATCAATGATGTTTAATTTTCCTTCATTTTGTAAATGAACAGCTCGCTGTCCATATTGAATATCTAATTGTAACAGTCAAACAGCCAGTAAATGAAAATGATAAACATTTTTTTCAAAAACAACCTGATGACAATATCTAGTTGTCCAGGCAATGTTTTATGTGTTATCTTATGCTTTATATATTTTTGCTCTATCATCTAACTGATATTATCTCACATGTTTAGAAATTGTAAAGTGTTGGTTTCGACATCATCAAAAAGGGGGAAATTGTTGGGAACCCTACAATGTAATAATGGTTTTGATAATGTTATTCGAAAACAACACTTAGTTAAAAATATGAAATCTTAAATCATGAGATTGATGTTATCTATTAAGGTACAGCTCGTTTGTAAAAGAAGCAGATCGTGATAATTCTCCTTTCTGTATTATTCTTCTCTAGCTGTCCTGGACTCATCAATTCTATCAAGGCTCACTCATTGTAATGATAGCATGTTAAACTTTGAACAGATCGAAGAATGGGAATCAGTTCATAAGTTTAACAGCTCGCTGTCTTTTTGCCTTATGTGATTTTAGATTTCTTATCTATTAGTTTTTACGTGATCAAAATTGTGAAAGGAAGTTTGTATTTACAAACTTACTTATAGTGATCATCTGTTATCGAGCTGTATAGAGAAGTCATGAAGAATAGCTAGCTGCTTGTTGATACATCGAAAAGAACAGCGAGACATTGTCTAAACAAAGCACAGCGAGACATTGTCTAACAAAGTACAGTGAGTCAAAGTCTAGCAAAGCACAGCGAGATGCAAAGTGGATTCAAGGAACAGCGAGAAAATAACTAGAGACCTTGTGACAGCGAGACAGAATGGAACAGCTAGAGACTGAAGATATATGAACAACAGATCGTTATCTTAAAATACGATCTGTTCACTCTAACTTCTCCAAAGCTCAAAATCAAGAATATGATAGTAGGAAATCAAACCAACACATTGGGAACAGCTCGATGATATTGTAGGAAACAATATGCACCTGTGATGAGACAGCGAGCTGTCATTTTCCACATCAACACTACGGTGGACTGCCGACATACCTAAATTTGTCATAAGTCAACCACTCTATGTATTGTCACATCAACAACATACTCTTAAGGAATGAAGTACAAGAAAATCAAAGACTACTGTACAGAGGATCATTCCCGGTATGCCAATACATTGGGAAATATCATGAAAGGTGGTAACAACTCTCATTTGGCAGCGCGTGCATCAACAACTCCGACATGCATTTAATGCCACCATTAATGCGTTGAAAATAGACGCCATCGTCTCCAACGGATAGTTTCTTCATTGAGGCTATAAATACCACCTTCATCTCCAGAAATGGGTACGAGAATTTAAGCGAAAACTGCCATTACTCTGCTCAAAATACTTCAAGCTTTCAACGTTCAAAGCACTCCTTCAAAATCAAGAATTCTCTTGAGTGTTTACAGTTCTTGAAGTTATTATTTTCTGGAAATTTGTTTGTTTCAAAACCCAAAGTTAGGATCTAGTTTTGATCCAGTTATATTCCTAGATTGTAGTTTTCAATCTTAGGAAGAAGAAGTGTAATCACAAGTATTTATCTAGTTTTGATAAAGCTTGTGGCTCGTACTCAACGAGTAAAAAGAAAGGAGACTTTAGTTGATTTCGATCTAGTTTTGATCGAGCCGTGGACGTAGGGAAGTTTATCCCGAACCACGTTAACTCTTGTGTTCTTTACTTTCTGTTTTTCTTCTCCATCATCTTCTTCATACTCATACATATAAATCTGGGTTCTTAACTATTTCAAGAAAGAAAACGTTTTCATCTTAAAAAGAGCATTAACCACCAACTTCCGCACACAACTTTAATCAAGTTTAAATCTGTGTTTGTGTCTCTTGATTATTGTTATTCACATATAAGGTATTATTTGAGTTAGACTTAATCTTCCTAATAAGAAGATTTATCTGAATACTTCAAGCTATCTTAAGTTATTAAGTGTGCTAAACCCTTATACTTAAGTATTAAACAAGAAAACAGAAAAAGTTTTGAATTGGTGTATTCCCCCCCCCCCCCCCCATACACCAATCTAGCTCTTTCGGGACCAACACGGTTCTAAACCGTCGGTTCTCGGTTCGATTTTGGTTCAGTTCACAGTTCCGGTTCAAATGGACACCTTTAAGTGTAGTAACACAACTCACCACTTTCTGGCTCGCCACTGCTCAAATGGGCTGGGGCTCCGGAATTCCCAGCAAATCTCTAACTCATCGAATACAATGGTATTTTCACACCCGACAAATCTTTGACCTACCTCCTCTTATTAAAACCTTATAATGTGCGTTACATGTGCTCTATAGACTGCACTCCATCTTTCTTCGCAACGAGCACAAACTCTTTTTTTCTTTTGATTTGGAAGACGGGCGTTGCGTTCGATTTGAAAGACATTGTTTTCAGGAGAAGCCACTAAATGGAAGGCTTTGCTCGCTCGCTCCAACGCTCGTTTAGTAGACAACGAGTGGAGTGCATAAGCCCCTTTAGAGAGTTCTCTGGATGATCGATCAATTCTTACTTAACAATTAGTTTGGAAAGCAGCGCCTTGAGCCCCTGCAACGAGGTGGTAGCTCACGGCCTCTTCCCCTTAGGGATAAACTTCTTGCCTTAACAAAAACCGAAAGGGGATATTAAACCTTCAAGTATTGTACTTCACTTGAGCACCTGCCGAGTAACGTTTTGGAAAGCAGACTATAGTCATAGAATTCAAAAAGGAAGGACGGGACTAATCAATCCGACTTGCTTTTTTCGACGTTCCGTTTTCATAAATAGGTTTCATGGTGTAACATAATTGAAAATTGTGTGAGTTTCAGTTGACTTTGTTGTCAAGAGGTAACGCGGGTCATACAATCCACAACTATTTTTGTATGTTCCTAATTTTCACTACATCATGTTATATTAATATTACAACTATTTTGTCTGTTCTTTAATTTTCACTGCATTATGTTATACTAACATTACAAGTAACATCATTCTACTGACATCACAAAATATTAATTTTGTATTAATTGAGGCACATAATTTTTCAGTCAAAGAAAACAAACTCGGTCGACATCCATCGTATAATTATAATCTTCTTGTTTATGTAATTGTAAGTAAAATTCTATAAATGATGATCTCTAGAAAGAGAAGAAAGAAAATCTCAAAAGGAATAAATACACAACTCTCTTCATGACTTCGAATTATGACTTGTGCTCCACCAAAGCTTATTAAGAACTCTTTGGCTGAATCCTTGCGCAGTTGCGCCTAGAAACCGTTTCTTATTTTCCAACCAAATGAATAAATCACTAAATTATTTCAACCTATATATCCTCAACATGACACAGACCCTTTGTCCGTACGTGTTAAGGGTGATAAAAACTTAATTTGAATGAAATCAGGAAACTGCAAAAAGATGAATTAAAATCAAAGAAAAGAAAGAAAAAAGAGAAAAGAAAGAAAAGAGGGAAAAGAAAGAAAGCAAAGAAAAGAAAGAGTTTGAATCTGTGATCTCGAGCTACAAGCTTCTTTACCGGGGCCTCAAATTTCGTAATAAGCTCCGTCATATCCCCATTTTGTATGGAACATTACTTAACCATGGCAACAAAGGTGGATGTTCTACAACCATTGGAGGAGTCTACAATTTGTCTCTGGAACTGTGTTTTGAACACCATTGTCATTTCTTCTTCAGTCTTGTCGTCGTACGCTTCTTCATTCTCATCAACCTCTTTGTAAATGTCATCATCTAGATCATCACTATTCGAGCAACGGACGCCGTTGCAGTTGTTTCTTGTAGAGATTTGTTGACTCCCCTTATTTAGCATGTCTTCTGGCTTCAATACAAAATTTAAGCATCAGCACTATTTCTGTGAACAAAATGATACTCATGCATTAGATATATTCATTTCCATATTTATATGTTCCGTCCCCTAAAGTATGCCTGGATGATTCATTTCATTATGTGCAATGTATGCGGATACAAATGTTAGAAGTGTTTCGAGTTTTTTTATGAAGTAAAATAAAGTTTGTAATAAATAAATAAAGATAATATAATTTCTTAAGATTAAGAGTAAATATACAAAATAAATAAAAAATATTATAAAAATAATTAATAATCACCAGCATAATATTTAAATTCTAGTCATTTCTATATTTATTTTAGTAAAATAGCATTCTAATTATTTTGTACAATAAAATGAATTAAAAATTATGTATGAATCGTATTGAATCATATCATTCATACGCAGTATTCAGTTTAATTAAATCGTACGAAGATATAAATGCTGATTGATAAATAATCAAACAATTTCATACTTTCATACCTTATATGCAGTAATATAGAGGTCGCATTAAAAGAAATTAAATTTAAATTAAAGTGTAATCGTCATAGTTCACATTCAAAATGTTAAAATTTTAAATATTGTTATGTTGATAATTATTATTGGTCTTTTACGATCTTATTTGATTATTTTGTAAAATTAACATTAAAATTAAATTATTTAAGATTTAATATATATATATATATATATTTTTATATATCTTTAAATCTTAAACCCTAATCATTTTACATGTTATTTTGGTGTTTATTTTAATAAAATACGAGATATCAAACCATGAGAAAATATATGATCTCATTGGCGCAAAAGCAAAACGGCATGTTGATAAGCTATAATTTTATTTTTAACAAAACTATGACACGGGATGGAGAGAACATGCACGTATATATAGAAGAAAAAGCGGTAGGATACCTGCTTTTCTCTTCCAATATTAGAGTGACTTGTTTGCAGCTCCGCAGCTTTATCCACTGATACGTTTTCCCCCAAAGATTGCGGTGGCAGCATTCCTACATCTCGTTGCGTAGAAGCATTGATGCTGATATGGCTGCTGCTAAGTATCCTTTTCCTATACAATGCATCCAATTCATTGAAGTAAGGGCAGGTTTTGGCATCCTGGTGGCGTTTCTTGTTGCTTTCTTTCACTTTCTTGAAGTACTTGTTGATATTCTCCCACTTCTCCTTGCATCTCTTTGCACTTCTACTGCACCCTACTCTCCCCATCTCTGCCGATATCTCCTCCCAAAGCGGCCCTTTCGGCCCGGCCTCTTGATATCTCGCTTCCATGCTGCTCCTAATCTTTATAAGTTGCAACACTTCTGCTTTCGGCCATCTTGAAGAGCTCGTTTCTATTAAGTTGTTTAGTTGATAAATAAATTTTGTAAATTGGTAAGTTAGGGCTGAACGAAAGAATGAAATGAAGTATTATGAATAACGCTAAACTAATATGTGTATCACCTGTTGCTAAATCTTGTAAGGGCATCTCCTTTTCTTCTGCAGGTATTTGTTCGGCAGTTTGAGAATGCGGATCCAAGATCGGCGGAGGTTGATGTTCACGTCTCTCGTATTGGTACAGATGTTGCTGTTGCGGTTGGAAGTCCGGAGTGAGAAGCTGGATGGTCTGACCGGTGATCTTCTGAAGGAAGTCGATAATGGCAGCGTCTCTCGAGGCAGAGACGGCCCTTTCCTGAGCAATAAGATCGTGCTCCCGGGCGATCCTCGCCATATCTTGCCTCTTCCAAGCTTCCTCTCTGATCATCCTGTCTTTCTCTCTCTTCTCTATTGCCTCGAGAAACCTTTGCTGCATGGTTTCATGCTTCTGCATAACTTGCTTCAACAAACCCTCGAAGAAGTCCATCATCTTCTCTTCGCTCTCGTTTCCGCTGCTCTTCCTCTTCCTCTTGCGCTGCTCGTCCCCCAATTCCTCCACATCCACATCCATGTCCTTGTTGTCGTCATCTTCCCCTTCCGAGGAGCTGTCGGACGAGAAACTAATGCCGAATAATGCAGCAGCGGAATCATTACGAATGTGATGAGAGGCTACGTCTCCTTTTTGTTGAGGTATCATCATAACCGGATGAGGCGGAAAAGAGGTGGTGGCGGCAGCAAAATACGACGGCGGCGTTGCCACGGTAGTGGTGGTATGGTGGAGAGCTTCGAGTTGACTGAAGAATTTGTAGCTTTTGCCATCTTGGCGACCGCCACGGCCTTCTTTTGTTCGTTTGTAGTATTTGTGGACGTTTTCAAATTTCTCCTTGCATTTTTTGGCGCTTCTTTTGTATCCCAAGTCGCCTAGTTTCCTACAAAAATGAGACTCCAAATACATAAAGAATAAAGAAATGAAGAAATTTAAATAAAGTGGGAAAATGGAAATCCATCAGTCCAGTCTAATAAAGTAGAGCAGCAAAGACAAAGAGAGGGTATATAAGTATAACAATATTTTGATTTCTTATGATAAAAACGGTATTCATAATAATGGAGGTCTCGGGATTTGTAATTTCTGAAATGAAGCAATTAAAATACTCCTTCCGTCCCGCTAGATTCGACGCATTTGCTTTTGGATCGGAAATTAATATTTGCTTTATATTTGCTTTTGGTGATTATGGCCCACACACTTTTAAGTTGTAAAAGTTACCAAAAATAGAAATGCGTCTAATCTAGTGGGACGTCCCAAAAAGGAAAATGCGTCTAATCTAGTAAATAGTAACCCTAGAATATAACCACATAAGGAGATGTAATGTCTATAATAAAGAAAGAAAGAAACAAGTTACAAAGTGGAGGAAAATTAGAAAAGGAAAGTGGTGTTTGATTGGCTACAAATTCATGCAGCGGATCCATATGGGGTCACAATTCCTATGGAATTCAGCAAAAGATATATTGAAATTTTAAAAGATAACAATATCTCGTGATGCCAACGCATTGACACAAGCCCATGTGCACAAGTTTAGAGAGACACATGTGCAATTTAGTGAGAGAAAGAGACCCCACTTACAATCTTCTTCACATGGAGAAATGGGGTAATTGAAATGAAAAATAAGCCATTTTTGGATCTTTGCATTCTCAACACAAATTTGTTTAATTATTACCGGGCAATCAAGCATTATTCAACCATGTTTCAATCAATTCGTCACTGTTGTCCCACTTATTTTGTAATTATGAAACTAAATTGGAATGAATTATTTCGAGGAAACATAATTATATATTTAAGAAAAAAGAGAGTTCGAATTAAGGAACCTCGCAATATGATTCCTGCTTGAAAATTGAGGGAGATGAATACTAGAATCTTACTTCGTTGTGACCAAAGGAATGAAAAGATATATCATTTAGTATTATATATATACGATAGTTACAAAAATAAATAAGAAAATTTCAAATATTCCAAAGAAAATAGTTCGTGTTAAGGGAGCTCCAGAAATGATTCCTCTGTGAAAATTGAGGGAGATGAAGACAAATTTCACTTCTTTGAAGCCAATAAAGAAAACTGTAATTATGATTTAATATATCGTAATTTGATTAAATAAATTATTTATTCTTAATTTAATTTACCTGGAAACTTGCTCCCAGAGAGGGCCTTTAAGCGTAGCATCGCGAAATGCCGTCTCCATTTCAGACTTAATCTGGAGAAGAGCCAAGGTCTCCTGCCGCGGCCACCGATTGCTAGTGGCGCTGCCTCCCTCCGCCATCATTTCCTCCAAATTAAGATTCCCCATCGCAGCCGGCGCTGGAGGTCGGCTGCTAATCGGCGAAGCTGCTTCCGCAATTCCCAGATCTCCCAATTTCTGTTCCTCATCGCTGATAGACGCGCCGCCGCCGCCGACCTGCAGCTGGTGTTGCATCCTCTGCTTCCTTCTCAGCTATAACTACACAGTCTACACACCACAATTTCCTCAACAGATTTTTATCGTCGAAATATGTATAGATCAATAGCAAACAGAATCTGAAGTGTATGTATATACAATAGAGATATATACGCAATATATGTATGTGCGTACGTATGTATAAATATCTACGAAATTATATCATATCTAATTCCCGTTCTCGCATCGATTTTGAAATCGAAGATGAATGGTGCTTTTTCTCGAATTTGTCGATTGGCGATTGAGATTGGTGCTTTTGGGGAGAAATAATTTTACTAGTCGGTTTTGGAACAAAACATAATTGGATTTGATGGTATTAGGAAGAGGGATTGAAGAAGACAGTTGCCAGAAACGAGAAAAAGAATCATAGCATGAATGGCACAATCATCACTATTAACCGTAATGCTTCTGGGTATGTGTGGTACAGAGAGAGGGGAGTGTGTGTTTTGAGACAGAATAAAAGGCTAAGGATTTATGAAGGTGGCTATGATTGATTGAGAGAGAGAGAGAGCAAACAAATGCTACGTTGTCAGCTACTTCACTTTGCAGCTAATAATTGTTCTTACCATCTTTCAATTTATTAAAACTGCAGAAATAAAGGGAAATAAATGATGCTTCGAGTTATTGTTTACTCATAATTATAACATTTTCATATCACTCTAAGAAAACCTTTTTATGAGTATTTTATCAATAAATGACGCAACAAAGGCCTGTTTTAGAACTTTGCTTTTGGTTATTGCATGGTGAAAATTTGTGTTTCTCTTAAAATGTTAAAGTTGAAAAGGTAGTTTATGTTCACGAGGGAATCAAAGAGTAACTCACTAATCTCAACAGAATTAAACAAATTATAAATAAAAATACTCAAAAAATTATTTTCTCTCTTTTTTCTTCTCGTGTTACTCCATCTCGTTCTATTATGAAATTACTAGTGAATATAAATGCGTTTTAATGTGTTTACAATCATGGTAGTTATATAGAAATTTTTCACTAGTGCATTTCATATGTATTACGTAATTTGAGTTGCCAAAATTGTTAAGATCGAACTTTTTAAAATTTCGAAATCCGTCCAGACTTGCTAAAAATTTTCGAACCTATAAATATAATACTCAATCTGGTCTTTTATTGGATGTCGGACGAACATGTTCTATCAATGCATGTAATGTACTATTTTTAAATTTAATGACTCTTTATACAATAAATATTTTTTACTTATAGAAAATATTGTGAACAAATATTTTTATTTTTTAATGATTTTAAGTTAGATTTTAAATAAAAATAATAATATATTGTTTATAATAGTAGAACTTTTTTAAGTTCAAAATTTGATTTGCCCGAAAAAAATATTTGATGGATTTTTCAGGATCATTTATTTTCAAACCTCAATTTTTGAAGTCCAACCCAGTTCAAACTCCAAATTGCTCGAGCAGACAGGCTGGGACTGTTATGAGTCTTATGACTGTGCCATATATATAAATATAAATTATATGTGATTGCACTATTTTACAAACAAAAAAATAGGTGTAATAATAGGGAAGTCGAGTATCGTATCCTTAGAGAGTGATTAATGAACACACACTGATTAATTTTCACAAATATTTGATTATTATTTAGGCAGACATAAATAGGAATAAGTATTATACTAATAAAATAATACAATAAGCTAATATATTTGCGAACAATGGTATGAAAATCAAATAATAAAAAGAGGATCACATGGGTAGTGTATAGACACTAAATAAATTAATGGATTCATCAATTAAATCTAATTACTGTATTTTAATATTAATTCATGTGAAGGATTGCATAAAAAAACACATACTCCGGATATGGTAGTGCATCTACTCTCTATCTCCGCTAGGTCTCGAGTGAAATAAATTAGTTACAAAAAGAACGATAAGAATATCATCTCCTATAGTTCACCTATCTCCGCTAGATCTCAAGGTTAAATATGTATTATGCATTCTTGTAATCGGCTGTGAAATTCATTCAGATAGGACATCAATAACACAACTAGTATGCAATAATAATGATCATTTATCAAAACATAAGAAATAATACCACGAATCATAAACAAGAATTGAAAAGAAAATTAGGAATTAATATTACCAATCCATCAATCAAAAACCCCTAGAATCTCAAAGGTTTAGGTACTCATAATGAAAATAATATTGGCATAAAATAAAATAAAAGAAGTATATATCTTTGTTGTAGATTTCTTGATCTTCGTTGTTAATCTCCGATCACAAACTCTATACCAAGAAAGAAAATAAAACTATTTTAATATTGTATCTAAAATTTGAATATGAATGTGATTAAAAGATTATCTTTATGGCTCCACAATGATATGTATTTATATATCCCTGGAGCCTAGATAAAGTTAAACTCATCTCTGTCTATAAAGAAATAGGATAAGGACGAAAAATCTCCCAAATAACAAATTCGCGCGTGTCCGCGCCATGCCCAACAATTTTGTTTTGACTCGTTCTCATTCTTTTCAATTTTGATTTTGGATTCGTTTACTGCTACGGACTCCTATTGAGACGAGTTTTAATCCTATGTTTTCCAGTTTATCCATTTCCTGACCATAAAAACACGAAAACCAAAAGAAAACAAAGGAAACTAAATGAAAACAATGTTAAATTAACACTATAAACTAAATATGACTAAAACTACTCAAAAGAATGCAAAAACCAACTAATGAACAATAATAAGACTACTAAAAGATACCTAATTGTTTAACTCCCCCAAAATTAAACCATTGTTCATTCTCGAATAATGAGAAGAACATAAACAATAAACACAAATGAGTCAATATTTAAGATTATCGATACCTCACGAAATCAAAAATAGTTTTCTTTACTTTATAATTCACGAACGCCTATAGCAAATTCATACGGTTAAAGAACAAAAGTCAATCTAAAAAATTAAACAATAGAACGTCACGGGAAGTATATCTCTTATCACTCAAATGTATTATAGGACAATAATCACTCAATAAGTCAATACAATGCAACTCACTTACCATAGGCTTGCAGATCGTCTAATTTCGCCACCGCTTTCACATTTGCTTGAACATTGATCAATTAGGACTTTTATTTATCTTGTAATAAAGGGACATTGGTTAAAGTGGGGAAAATTTGGCCAAGTGACTAAAATTTTAATCAACATCTTTATTTCTTCTTCAACTCATCAATCTTTATCAATTATGCTCTACACCAAATATTTTTTACTCTTCCAATATACAACTCAAATCTTTGTGCATTCCCTTATGCTCTTATTGAATAATTAATCTCTCTTTATTTATCTTTTTAAATGCATTTTTAATATATATATTTTCATTTATTTCATTGTATTTAACACGATACTCAAATACGAGCTTATGAGAATTACACACCTTTTTATGGAGTTTTCTCTCTCACCCATCATATATACAAATCCAATAAATAAATCATCCAATCCACGGTTCCCTTAACATCCATCACCCCCTATTATCCGGCTAGAAAAGAACGACTATGAGGCTCAAAAATGGGTTCAAACGAGATTATAAGTAGGGATAGTGTTTAGGTTAGATGTGGCTAACAAAATGGCCTAAAATCATATCCAAGTTCTTCTCAAATAATAACAATCTTGAACAAGAAATCAAAACAAGTTCTAGAAGTAATAATGCATGTATGAGAAGCTCTCAATGAAAGGAACAAATTGCATATGATGACAGTTAAAAGCTCAATTCCTCAAAGATTAAAAATAATTTTGGAGGGAAAAATATATGTGAATGGTATATTATTGAAACGACAATGAAGAAAAAAATATTTTGGGTTACCTTCCAATAAGTGCTACGTTTAACGTCCTAGCTAAACGATATCTAACGATGTCATGGAACGTGGAAGATGACGCCTTTGAAGTATTGCGCCATCTTTGAAGTATTGCGCCCCTGATAGGATATTTATAATCAAATTGGTGTTGATTGGTTTCTTTAATGCTGAAGAGAATCTTGCAGTCTTGAAGCTTATTTTCTGGGAATCTTTGAGTGCACCGACGTCCTTACTCACTCACCTTCCACTCTTTTTTTTCACTCTCGTGAATTCACTATTCTACGCATCTCATTATCTCTCTCTCTTGTCTTTTTCGAAGGCTTGGTGTATTTAAAGGCTGTAATGAATTATAGCCGTTGAAGTCGTGCAGCTTTTACAGAGAGCATTAATAGTGCTTTTGACTATTGGTTTGCTGACTCTAAATCTATCCGTTGGAATATGTCCTATGTGTCATCCGACATGTCATCTGACGTGGCATGGACATGTTAGCTGTGATCCATTTAGGTAGATCTGTAGCATCCTCCAATCTGTGTTGAGCAGCTCGTGTGATGTTCTGTTGGTAGACAGAACGTCTCTGGATATGTCTGATGACAATATCTGGACATAAAGTTTCTTACGGTCAGAAAGTCCTCTAGAACTAGTCTAAGGTAGATTCTCTATAGATACAAAACATGACTCATCATATGTCTCTTTACAATTCTGCATCTTAACTATTTCAAGTTTAGTACAGATTGAGATAGGACCAGAATGTGACTCACGTTCCGTTCCTTTACATTGTGATCTGTACACTAACTAAAAATTAAAACCTAAGTCTAAGTTGATCTCCTATAGGCAGATCATTTATGTTCTATTCCTTTGATAAACCTTGAGTTGTCTCCTCACATTCTGTTGATCAATCTATTTGAGTTGTTTCCTATGGTCAGAAAGTCCTCTAGAACTAGTCAGTCTAAGGTAGATTCTCTATAGATAGGAAACATGACTCATCATATGTCACAGATTGATACATTCGTTCTGCTTCTTGATCCGCCTCTTGGTCTGGTGATCTTCTGAGTTTTGTTGAAATCACGTTCTGCTCTCCTGTCCTCATTCTTTCCTCTCGTCTTCTATGAAGTTGCCTCGCCTTCTGGGTAGTGAGCTATACTGCATCACCTCATGATGTGTTGATCATATGTTCTCTCCATCCATGTTTCTGTGCTGTGAATGCTCCTAAAGCTAAGTCTAGACAGAACACATATTAAGTGTTATAGACAGATCGTTACTTACGATTTGTCTTTACATTTTGACTTAATCTTTTACAGCATCATGATCATATGGCACAGATTGTGACTACAATATGTCTTTACAGATTGATCATATGCTCTAATACATAAACAAATAAGATCAAACTCTATTGACTAGGTTATTATATCATTAACCTATATCTACATGTTAGTTGATCTGCTATGCAGGACACAAAAGACTACCTATGGACACGATCTATCTTTCATCGATTTGTGCCTTTTACACTTAGTCTTCCGTAGAATCTAACTACGCTAGACATTAAAAATAATAAATCATAAGCATCACATAACAATGAATACGCACACAGAATGAATCAAACATCTCAACACAATAATGGTTTCGCAAGCATCATCCAAACCAAACTAACATCTTTAGCAACATAAAAAAGGTTCATAACAGAACTGATCTCTTATTCGCAGTAGACATAACTTAACGTGTGCGCGACTGATATGCAAGTCACATATATGCCATATAAACATTAGAACCACTATAAATTTCATTTTCTATTATTTTATATAAAATATATATTAAATTATATCACAATCAATAAACTATGGTTGAAAAGTTAAAATTAATAAGTTTTTATAAAAATTTATTATATATGTATGTGTGTGTGTATATTTTCTTTTAAAATTTTAAATGATCATAATGTTTTCATATTAAATTTATTTTTATATAACATATATCAAATTAAATCTCTTATCGTGATATTTCATTCAATATGTATGTTATATATATTTCATCTAATTTAACACTATAATTTTAAGAAAAATAATTTTTAGAAAGAGAAAAAGGGAAAAATATTTATCAGGATATACAATTTGTTGTAAAACGGGGTTGTTTGATTCCCCGATTTTATTTGTGTAGAACAATACTTAGGAAAAAAAAGGGAAGAAGAAGAGAAAACTGCACATAATATAAACTATATTTTTCTTCAGGGAAAAGTAGCAAATCTGCCCCTAGGGTAGACACTCCTATGGCGGATCATCCCTTATGGTCCGTTTTTGTTCAAATGGACCCCTGAAGTCGATAAGTTGCAGCAACTAAACCCTCACGTCTAACGGTCTTCTAACATTGTTAAATAAAATATTTTATTTATGAAAATCCATCGGAAAATTCATTGTTGTGGAGATCGAGATTCACGATGCTCACATGCAAGGAACCGAGAGAAGTTGTTGTTGCTAGAGAACTCCATAGATTGAAGAAAGCCTAGATCCTCTGGTAAAATGCTGGTGATTTGTTCTCCGATAAAACTAATTGAGATAAATTCGACACTCCGACGATTGTCTTTGCAATTCTGTCGGAAAATGATTTTCCGATCAACTCTAGTAACAATACAGGAGGTTGCCCCCAAAATTTCAGTGGTACCTCATCAGAGAAGTAATTTGTGCACGAATCCTACATGCAACAGGCTCCTACACTCGATGGGATTCCGTTGGAGAAAGAGTTTTCAATCATCAAGAGCTATTCAAGAGCGTCGTTGAAGAAAAGCTTTAGCTCATACAAATTCAGAGAGTCGGCGATGGCATCCGGTAATCTACCGTGTAAGTTGTTCTCCTAGAGATTGAACGACTCGAGTGGCAAGAGTTGACTTGTCTCAGGAGGAAGAGTGACGTAGACGCCGACAGAGTTGAGGATTTCATAAATAAAAAATAATTTATTTAACGGCGTTAGATAACCATTAGACGTGAGGGTTTAGTTGTTGCAACTTATCGACTTCATGGGTGATCCGCCATATGGGTGTCTACCCTATGGGTGGATTTGCTACTTTTCCCTTTTATTCACGTCTCTCCTCTTTAAAAGATATAGTCCTAAATATAAATTTACAACATAATAGAGAAAGAAACTCTAATATATCCAATAAGTTATAATACTCCCCCTTGGACATCACTACGTGATGTATATACCTCGTTAAAATCTCGCTAAAAAACCATATGAGATAAAAATAGTCGAGGAAAGGAGTATATGTCATACATGTATTTATATTTATTATGTTTTGTCTCATTAAAAACATTCACCAAGAAAATCCAATGGGAAAAAAATTGGTAAGGGAGAAAGAGTACAACATGATACAACCTTCAAGGCGTAAGGTAGACATTACGGTCTAATTTTCAAACTTATTTCTGAATATTTTTTCATGGATTGTGGAGCGTTTCAAGCGAATTTAGATGAATAGTATACAAATATCTACACATATTATTAGGTCCATTACATATTCATTCCCCTTGAGGATAATAAATCTTTCAAATCTATGCATTCCAATATCATAAACATATTCCGATAGAATTAAAGAGCACACAACATACAATATATATGTGTATTGCACAAGTTTTCTCATTAAAAACTTTAACTAAGAAAACCTATTGAGAAAATTTTAGTAAGAGAAAAAAAGTACAACCAATTAGTCTCCAGCACATAATCTTCGGGCTTATTTGGGCTTATATATCACAAACTGAACTAGAGCAAATCTAGCTTGTTCTGTGAATAAGTTGAGTAGGTTCACGAGTAATCCAAGCAAGGAACATTGGAAAGCTCTTACTAGATGTTGAGAAACGTAAAGTATATTCTTAAATTCGGTTTGCATTACACGAGATATTCCCATATGCTTGAATGTTATTGTGATGCAAATTGGATATCTGTCTCGAGAGATTCATTCTCAACGAGTGGATATGTTTTCGTTGTGGGGGATGGTGTTGTTTCTTGGAAATCAGACGTGTATAGCTTGTTCCACCATGTAATCTGAATTTATAACTTTGGACAAACCGGGAGAAGAAGCGGAATGACTTCATAATTTCCTAGAAGATATTCCATATTGGAAGGAACCTTTGTCATAAGTGGTGATACATTGTGATAGCTAAACTATTATCGGACGAGCACATAACGGGTTGTATAATAGTAAATCTTGACATATACGACGTTGTCACAATACTGTTAGAGATTTGATCACAAGTGGTATTATCTCATTTGATTATGTAAAATCAATAGATAACATAGTAGATCCGTTAACTAAAGGCTTGAATCGTGATCAAATGATTAAATTGCGAGAGAGAGTGAGATTAAAAGCCACATCTTAAGGATGAGTATAATGGTAACCCAACCATGATGACCGGAGATCACAAGAACTTGGTTCAATGGGAAAACTAAGTTATATGAGTTCGTGTTATAACACTCGGTCCTTCCCTAGAAAGAAATGAGGTTAAGTCTTTGACTTTTAATGATTCTTGATAAAGGAGTATGATAAGATACTCGATAAGAGTCACCTATATAAGTGAGATGTAACAGCGCAAAACCCAAATAACTAACTGTCATGACCCACCTTCACTAATTGTAGTAACGATGTGTATAATCGTGACTCGGGGATAAAATATAGAATGAATAAGAAAATGGATAATAACTCGAAGGTGAATATATGATAAGTTCTTCAATAAATAAGGTTTCATACACGAAATTCGGTATTGAGTTCCGATACCAAAATACATAAGTCATTGATTAAAACGTCTGGAAATACTGAATACTGAAAAGAGTGTTTGCAGCGGAAATTGGATCATTTTCTAAGTCTACATGTATGAAGACATGTAAACCCCCAAGAGTTAACACTAATTGAGTTCGACAAAAACCATATCTGAGCACTCCTCCTTGACATCACAGCTCAACCTGCACATTTATAAATACATGCAGGGCTGAGTACAAAAGTACTCAGTAGACACATGCCGAAATCGCATTCGTACTAATATAATTGTCATGCCATTGTAAGTGAAACATAGGGATTTTGTCTCTAAAGAACCTATGTTCACCAAATTCTTTTGTGATTCTTAAAATTCAACTGCGCAGTCTAAGTTCTGGAGTAATCAATCATATCTGTATTTCTGTGTGTCGGGAAGGGACCACCTTCCACGGACACTTGACCGGCCAACCTGCTTAGATGACTCACGGTCGCTGTGTACACTAGTCCAAGTAAGATAATAATCTTCTGGGACCCGAATTCGATTATAATAGTTCAAGCAGATATATATCATACAAAAATATAAATATTTTTGGCAAGACAATACTTCTCATAAATTCAGTTCAAAATGCTTTTTGAAACGAAATATAAACTGATACAACACACATACTTTTAGTTGTATAAGAAAGCCTACCTGAATCGCTTCCTTCGATAGGATCTGAATTCTTTCTCGTTTAGTATTTCCTTTTTCCGTAACCTTAATCGTAATTAAGAGGAAGATACTCATTGTGAGTATATAAAATCTATTTTATCTAAATAAAATGAAATAATATTCTATTATTTCATTAATTACTTTAATTTCTTACTCGACTAATATTCGAGTATTTAAGGATTTCTGTAACTATTTTCGTAGGATTTTAAATCAATCTTTGATTTATTAAATCCTTAATAATTTTATTCGTTTTACCCATTTAATTTAATAATGGGTACTATAATTATTTAAGATAATTTACTTGAATAAATTTTTAACCTCAAGCAAAAATGCTAATTAAGTCTCTATTGGATAGTATTAATTTAATTAATACTATTTAAGAATTTAATTATTGAAATATTACCACTAATTTCATAACTTAATTGATCTAATTATTGGATTTAATCTAACTATTAATATCCAACCCATTTAATTTCTAACTTTATCCAAAGATTAAATTTTAATCCATTCTTAAGAGATTAATCTAAGTCCATTCTAATTACTTAATATGGGCTCATTCTAATATAATTAAGTAGGCCCATTCTGAATAATCACTTAGGCCCGTTTGATTTCTTCCCTACGGCCCAATAAATTTTAATTCCAGCCCAAATTAAACATCTATTACTTCGGCCCACTATACATTTAATTTCGGCCCGTAAGATACACTTGACCCGGCCCATTTAATTTATCTTAAATTGTCGGCCCAACTGAATTAATTGCCACACTTTAGTGAAATAATTTTGGGCTTCGTCTACTGGGCTCGGCCCACTCGATTTAATTTACCCGGCCCATTCGATTTAATATCTATAGCCCATTACTAAATCTTGAAATTGGCCCATTTGTTCTAGACTTAAACCATCTTCACTCTAACCCAGACACACACACACACTACTCTCCCTCGCCTCTCTCGCTATTGTCTTTCTTCTCTATCAATGCCACTTCGCCGACGCTGCTCCCTCTTCTCCGTTCCTCTTCTCTCGCTGCCTTTCTCGGTCTCTCTCTTTCTATCGACGCCACTTCTCTCGACTCGCGGCTGCTCCCGGTTGGGAAGCTCACCGGAGCACATCATCATCGAAGGTAAGATTCCTCTTTCTCTCTATTTTTCTAGCTTCAAATTTTAATTTCTGAAACTACACATCCCCAAATTTTGATTATGGTTTGAAACCTAGTTCTAATACTTCCAGTTTCTTAATTTTTCAGTTTCTTCATTAACTCTCGATCTCTCCCTGCTCTCGCCGGAGCTCCTCCCGCCAGCCGCCGTCGACCTCAAGGTAATTTCTCATCTCTTTCTTATTTCTTTCCAGTTTAGAATTCTGTTTTCAGTTTGTAAATCCTAAATTTCATTTATTTCTATTCCTTCTCTATTTCTGCATTTAAAGTTTCAAAATTTAATCTGCATGTTTAGATTTCTTTCTAAGTTTTACAATCTTTTATCACTGTATGTTCAAATTCTCTTTTTAAATTTCGTGTTAAATATTTGGCCAAACCATAGTTTTTATTCTGCAACTGAACCTGACTTCCCTTTTTAATTTTCGAGTTGTGAAAATGGAAGAAGCTTTAGTTTAGTTAAGAGTTTCAAAATCTGATTTGTTCAAAGTTTTAATTGAGTACTGATCTTTTGTTTGTTCTTACTCTGACTGAGGGATACATTGGGTGCTTGTCTTATTCTAGTTTGTTCGTTGGAAGTGGTTCTGGAGATTGGTTGTCAGGTGAGGTAGTTTCTCTATTTTTAATTTCTGAGATTTTTATAACTTTTGAGTTGTGTTTTTTTTTTTCTCATTCTGGAGATATAAGTGTATTGACTATCTTCTGGAGATTGAATATAATATAAATATAGGTCTACGTTCTAAAATCAGAACATATATATATATATATATATATATATATAAATATCTATATGTTTTGTTCTTACTCTGAATACATATATATATGTGTTCTGAAGTTCTAAAAGCATAAGTATAGTTTCTAAAATTCTGAAAATGTAATTATTGTTCTATGTTTCTGCAATTTGACTTTAGTTCAAGGTTCTGTACTTAGTCATTAATTTCTCCTTGTTAAATGTTATGTTTTTATATTTGCAAATGCTTGGGTATATGTCTATGTTCTGGAGTCTAGTAATATGATTATGTTATGTGCTAAAAACTGAATATAAGGCAGGAACTGTACTATGGTTTCAGTATTGTTCTACAATTTGTATGTGTTATAAGTTCTGTACTAGTTATGAAGACAAAGTGGAGTGTGAAGTGTTCAAATCTGAAAGTCTAATTATGGATGCTATGTTCTGAAATTCTGAAACATTATGTATATATATAGTTCTATGTTTTTAAGCCTGTAATTGGTGTGAGGTTTGTACTGGAATCTGAACTTATTAACGTGGCTCTATATATGTTTTAATAGCATGCTTTCTGATGGCTCTAAGTTTAAGGCTTCAGTATCAATAGCATGTTTTCTGGTGGTTCTAAGTTTAAAGTTTCCAGTTCTAGTTTTCTTTTATAAGTTAAGAAGTGGAAGAAGTCTTTAAACCAAATGCTAAGAGTAAGACTAAAGCATGAAATGTGTACACACACACACACACACATATACATATATATCTATGTTCTGAAATGTATTTAAAGTTCTATATTCTGCATCCTTAACTAAATTTTAAGCTCTTTACTTAATACTATAAAGAATGCAAAAATGAATGCTTGAGACCTGTATTTACCTCAATACTCTTAAGAATCCTGAGTTGGGATGACTTGGGGTGACTTTCTGGTTGGATAGGAATTTCTCCGTAGATGTCTTAGTGTATATGGACTGATTTTAAGATTGAGAAGTGTTCCTCTAATGAGCTTCTATGTGTATAAGTAGGAGGACTGCTGGTTAAGTTACATCAATCCAATATGTCATCTATATCCCTCTACTTGCCTATTTTACAGTCTATAAAATCAGGGTTGCTTGATATTGTTTCTGAAATCTATTGACTTTTGGGGTAACATTTAATGTGATAACCTATCTTTTGGTGCAGAGGTAGATTGTGGGGAGTAGGAAGAGTGCAGGGGCTGCCTTCCTTGACCTGCAACCATGCTGTTCTCACTTCATTTCAGCCTAGTCTTTTAGGTTTTAATATTTTCTGCTTTGTTGTAATATTTACATTTCTGTATGGAGTTCACGGTTTCCTTCCAGCTTTGATTATTTATGTTAGTGTGAATGCAATCTTGTAATGGCCAGTAAAAAAATTTTTCTATTAATTATCATGTATCAGAAATCGTGAAAAAAAAAATTTCGTTATATACATTAAATATCGGTTAGCTAATCGATATTAGTAGCTATTTTTCGTGTACATTATAGTCATTGTGTATGATAGATATTATGTGAGCTAGTTTAGATGATGTGATTATTTAAAAGACGTACTAAATAATTATTTCGGTGCGTAATCGTTAGTTAAAGTTCGATGAGATAATTAAATTACTTAGAAGAAGCTTTAGCAATTAGTAGTGTAGTTATATACTATAGAAGGGTATATGATTTAACATTAATAAAGAAATGATGTATAAGGAGTATGGTTTAGATTCTTATTAATCAATTGATTAAATTAATACAAGTGAAGTTGTATACTTACAAGATTAGTATATTAATGATTCTATAATGATAATCTGTACTTTAGTTATTTAATTGGAGAATAGAAATGTAACTAATGGTATTAAGTAGAATGTTATCATTTGTATTTATGAAATTAGATATATATCATATAATGCTAAATATTTACATCAAGGTAAATATGTATATAAATATATAATTACAGATTGTAGTTACATGTTTCAAACTAGAAATCATCGAGTAATAGACTTATAAAAAGAGGAAACTCATGCATCTAGCACTACAAGAAATAGAAGTGGAAAACCAAATCTGCAGAATAGATTTGTTTCACAATATTTATGAGAAGACCACCTGTAATGCACTACCATTATCACAATTTCTGTTGCAGAAAGCTATGAGCAGAATAAGAAAAAGGCAGACAAATTGAAAGCAAAGGGATTGGAAGCAGCACGGCTGCAGATCGAGGAAGATCACACTGCACTCTCCCCACTCTCCAAAATCTGTCCCTGCACCTTATAAGATAATCTCACATTAATGTATAACCCAAAAGTCAATGAATTCAGAAACATAGCAATGCCACACTTGAGTTTATAGCTGTGAAATAGATAGCTAGAGTGAGTGATATAGATGACTTATATGATAGAGATAAACAGCAGTCCTATTACTTATACAATAGAAGCTAAATAGAAACACTTCTCTACCTTACAAGAACTCTTACGTTGCAAACCAACCAAAAGAAGAAACACTCTCCCTTATATCTTACCTCAACACTCACTTTCACTCCCATTGTATCATACGCAGCAGCACTCACCTCCCCAGAAAAGCTTTCTTAGCCACCCCAACCCAAGTTAAGAAGCATTTCAAGATATCCTAAACCCCAAGACTTCTAAGGAGCCACTGAGGTAAATAAAGGTGTTAAGCATTCAGATTTTATAGGTTTTAGCATTTGCTTAAATCAGTTTTTTTTTTCTTCTTTTCTTCTCAGAAGACAGCTTGGAGATTTCATAGCCGAATCCTAGAGTAAGAGTAAGCTCTCTTACTTATATTTAAGAGTTAGAATGAAAAAGGGATTTTATGCATAGCCTGAAACCTTTTAAAACACTGGGAAAACTAAGATTCAAATTTAGAGGCCTTAAACTATTTCTTAAAAGTTAGCATACTGTCCACTTTAAGCAGAATACTTCATAGAGAATTTATTAAATGTTAAGTGTTCAGTAATTGAAGTTACAGACGTTAAGCTTAGTATGTGCATGACTCTGTTATTGTAATGATAGAACATCATGTTATTAGTTCTTGGATGGCAGAATCTAACATGTGTCCCCTGTTAAAAGAATTCAGAACATAGAAACTGTATCTGTAGAAGTTCAGTTTACAAGTCTATAAGTTAACAGACTGAGAGGCTTATTTAGATCCTTATGTTTAGAAAACAACTCATAGATTTCAGAACACGCATATTTATATATGCATGCAGATTTAAGAACAAAACATATAAACACTTATATGTGTAGATTCTGATTTTAGAACTGGGATTTATGTTTATAATAGTTTCAATCTCCAGAACATAATCAATACTCTTACCTCCAGAATGAGAAACCCAACTCAAAAGTATAAAAATCTCAGAAATTAAAACAGAGACTACCTCACATAGCAACAAATCTCCAGAACCCTTCCAACGAACAAATCAGAACAAGACCAGCAACCAATATATATATATCCCTCAGCCAAGAATAAGAACAAAACAAAGTCATAACTCGATTAAAACTGTAGACAAATCAGAATTTAAAACTCTTAAGCTAAACAGAAGCTTCGTTCTTTTTCACAACCCAGGTTCAGAATAGAACTACGGTATAGCCAAATGTTTAACCCATGAACTTGAAAGAGTTTTAATCATGCAGAAAACGAAGGAATTAAAAATCTAAAATACAATAATCCCAAAATTCGAATCCAAATTCGAATCACAGCTTGTCAAATCTCTGAAACCAGAATTTGGAAAGAGAAAAAGAACATGCATAATGTAAACCCTAAAATATAGAACAAAACTGGAAGATTACCTTTAAAAGAGAAGAGGGAGGCGATGGGAGACGTCGTCCCTGTTTCAGAAAAGAAGCTAGAAGTATTAAATAGGTGCAAACCAAAATCAGATTAAAATTTGGGGATTTATGAAACCGTTATTGGATTTTCAAAAACTAGCAAGAAATTGAAAGAGAAAAGTAGGAAATTCTACTTGGAAGTAACTGTAGAGGAGATTTTTTGCCGTTGCAGCAACCGAGAGAGAGCGAGCAGCAACCGAGGAGATCAAGGAGAGGAGAAATAGGGAGAGAAGCAGAGAAGGTAGAGAGAACCGAGAGAGGGATAACGAGGGAGAGCAGAGAGGAGTTGTGTGGTTCTGCGATGGAGAAGAGGAATAGAGTGAAGTTGCCGATCGTATCTAAGTGTTAGGATTAGGGTAGTGTGAAACAAATTAATGGGCTGGGTCTTGGTTTAATCGGATGGGCCAGAAATAATAGATGAATGGGCCAAATGAATTAAATGAATACAATGAAACCTTATTGGGCTGAATAATAGAAATCAATTGGGCCGATTTTAAATAGTTATGGGATTAATTATGTATAGTGGGCCCAGAATGGGTATTAAAAATGGATTAAGTTATCTCTTAATTATGGTAATAAAAGAAAAGAAAGAAATTAATCTTTGGACTAAGTTAGTAATTAAAGGATTGAATATAAATAGTTAGGTTTAATCCAATAATTTAGATCGATTAAGTTATGAAATTAGTAGTAATATTTTATTGGTTATAGAAATCTTTAAGTATTAGAATATTAGTCGAGTGAAAAGATTTGAATAATTTATAGAATAGTAGAATATTATTTCATTTTTAAATGAAATAAATTATATACTCACGATGAGTATTTTCCTTTTAATTACGATTAAGGTTCGGCGAAAGGGAATTTCAGCCGATCTGCACCAGATTTTCGTTAGACGAAGAAGCATATCAGGTAGGCTTTCTTTTACAAATCAAATCGTATGCGTTGTACCAAATTGCTATTTTCGCTTTAGAATTTAAATGTTATGAAGTATTGCATTGTCGAAAATATTTATATTTTGGTATGATGCGTATCTGTTAAACAATTAATCGATTTCGGGCCTTTAAAGATTTATATCTTTTAAGGCTAGTGTACACCAGAACTGTGAGTCATCTTAGCGGGTTGGCCGGTTCAGTATTCGCGGAAAGTGGCCACTTTCCCGACACCCAGAATTTCAGATATGTATGATTACTCTAGAACTTAGACTGCGCAGTCAAACTTTTAAGATCCACAAGAATTTTAGTGAACATAGGTTCTTTAGTGACAAAAATCCCTATGTTGCACTGTGTTACGGCAATTGCAAATATATCAGTACGAATGTGATTTCGGCATGTGTTTACTGAGTACTTTCGTACTCAGCCCTGCATATATTTATAAATGTGCAGGTTAAGTCGTGATGACGAACTGGAAGGCTCAGCGATGGTTTTTGTCGAACTCTTAATGTTTTACTCTCGGTGATTTATATGTCGTCATACATGTAAATCTAGTTATTGATCCAGTTTCCGCTGCCAGACTTTTGTTTAGATTCAAGAACTTATTAGCTATCTCTTTTGGCTTTGAACTATGTTTTCCCTTTTATGTACTTGGGATTTCATGACACCCAAACTCTATAAAAATCTCCATTTTGTGTGGTACGTTTCATGTTTCGTCCAAATATCAACACTTATATTTCTTTTCGTTATCCGCATTTTATTCCGAGTCACGTTTTCCTCGATTTTACTTAGAGAAGTGAAATGGGGACGTGACAAATCTACAATGGGCAGATTTGTTTCCTTTCCTTATGATACACCATCAAAGCATATCCATATGTTTGCATACCTATTTTCATCCACTAAATTGTAGATTTTACCATTGTACACTATTTGCACTTTAATATACGATAGTTTCATTTTCAAAATCTGTATTACTAACAAATATGTATATATATATATATATATATATATATATATATATATATATCTTAGGTGAATAAATGACACTATAATATGTATGTTGTCTAATATAAGATACCATATCATCAACATATTTAAACCTTAAGCTTTCTTTGAAATAATTTTAATTAACTAGTTAATATAAATAATTCTATAATTCTTTTTATGCATCATCACTTTATATACATCTCTATAGTATGTAATATACTACTACTTTGTTATAACATCTTTTAGGTAAAAATTTTGTATTTAAAGTACTATAATTCATAAAATATTTGTCTTATCTTTGCATAAGTTTTTAATTACTTTATCGAACTAACTATCGATTATGCACCGCAAGAATTATTTAGTTTCATCTTTTTGAATAACTTAATTAACTCGAAACGAACTCACATAATATCTATCATTACTCTAATAATTATAATATGCACGAATAATAGCTACTAATATCGATTAGCTAATCGATATTTTAAACTTTTATTACGAAATTTTCTTATCCCGATTTTCAGTATATGATAACTACTAGTAGAATAGTGGGATATTACACTAACTCAATAAATAAAATTAGAACATACGATTATTATTAAAATAATAAAAGGAATGTAATAGTAAAAGTAAAAGTTTGTTGTTAAAATAGAAGATTTTTTTTACACTTATAGAGCATTGCATGACAAGTCTATTTTGTGAAGGGATTATAATTGTTTTTATAGCATGTGTGAGCATGCATGCATGCAACAAGGTAATGAGTATTCAACCTATATATCTATAATATGTGACTATACCTTTTTTCTTTTAAACTCATGCAGGCTGATGATAGTTAAATAGACCAACTCCTATGCTTTTAAACTCATGCAGATGATAGTTAAATAGACCAACTCCTATGCATATTTATAAGAGCATCCTTCTTTTACTTTCTCTTCACACTCATAGAAACCAAAAACAGAGCACTGCATCTTTTCGTCATGTTTAGTAGTTCTTATTTGGATTGTCAAAAGTTAAAATCAGGTGTGGTGATCTAATTCAGTTATGCAGTTGATTATGGTTGTCCATTTTAATATTATGTGTTTAGTCGTATGTGTGGTTATGAAATCAGTTGGTGATGAATAGGGCCGTTTTAAAACTTTCTCATTTTACTCTCACTCCAGTTATTGCGCAATATTTATGTTATGTCGCCAGGATCCCGTAAATAGGGTTCAGGACGTCACAGTCCTTGGTAAGCTACAGTGCGAATAAGTTATGTTATGTCATGGTACCGTACGTGCTTACCGTTTTATTAACTTGGACAATGTTAGCATATGATCCCACACTGAGTATACTCCATGTATGCTCATTCCCCACATCATAAATTTTCAGGTGCTTGGAGTGTGGAAATGCGTGGTGATTCGAATGATACGTCGTTTTTTTATATTTATATTCTATTAAAAATAAAATAAAAATTTATCGTTATTCGGTTATGTCAAAGTATTTTCCAAAAAGTGGGTGTTACAAGTGGTATCAGACTAGGTATACTTTTCGGTAGACTGCTAAAAAAAAAAACTTTAAACTTCTAAAAAAAAATTATATTCGATCTCCACACATTCCATCTCCAAGGTAAGATTATAGTTTTCAAATGTTTATTAAGTAGATGTATATCGATTTTCTTTTCTTTTATCTCATTTTAGATACGTGCATGTCATTTTTCCATTTGTAGGGAGCTTGCATTTTTTTTAAGAAATAAATAAATACTTATATTTATATATACGTAGTTCATATTTATATATACGTAGTTCATAAGAATAATAATATTAAAACTTCACAATTTATGATATTCTTTAATATGATTGTGTTTTTAAAATAAATGTGACATTTTGTATTTACAGAAAAATAATGATGACTTGGAAGAAATTTCTAGATAACAAATACTGAGACTACCTTACTCAAATGCAAGGGCATAGATCATTAGAAGATTATATAAAAGACTTGACTTGTCGAATGAACTTGTTGGATATGATTATGTTATCATCAATAGGGAAGCTTGTGAGAGAATTGTGAATTCGGTAAGGAGTCCATTAAAACCTTTCGCAGAAAAAAATATACAACGAGTTGCTAGAGGTATCCTACTATAAAGAACCAAAAATTAAATACAAAGAGTTTTGTCAAGATTTTCTTAATGAATGGTGGCAATGGCAGTGAGTGCAACGTGAGATAAAAAAGTCATTAGGTTAAAACAAGTCTGTTGGTGGATCGAATCAAGTCAATGGAGTAATATGCTTGCTATAGTGAAGAACAAATAGACTTTCATACCAAGCAACTCAATATCTATAACATAAAATTAAAAAACAATCAAGAAATGTTACAGGGTCACCAAGAAATGATAAACTTTTTAAAAGGAGTCGGAATTATTGAGAATGAAGAGGATCCAATGGAATGGTTTGATGGCGAAGCCTATTCACGATGGTCGGCAGTTGGGTTAGAAGGTCAAATAGGTGGACTGCCACATGATGATTATGCAAATACAAGGGAGAGACAAGATAGTGGTATTCCACCAAATATATAATATAAGTATAGATTAGTAAAGATAAGCCTTAATTTTGTAATCACGAGGCTAGTAATTTGATATAAATAGTCTAGTAAGATGAACCTCAATTTTGTAACAATGAGGTTAGCCTCAAATGTTGTAACCACATATATCTACATATGTAATGTTTTATAATTCATAATTTAAGAAGTATTATTATATATAACATAGGGAATAAAGTAATAAAAACCCTAACAAGTTAATTTAATTTCAAGGACGAAATTATTTTTTTAGTAGGTAGGTTTGTAACAGCCTAAAACCCAAATAACTAACTAAATAAATAAAATTAGAACATATGATTATTATTAAAATAATAAAAGAAATGTAATATTAAAAATAAAAGTTTATTGTTAAAACAGAAGATTTTTTTTTACACGTATAGAGCATTGCATGACAAGTCTATTTTGTGAAGGGATTATAATTATTTTTATAGCATGTGTCAGCATGCATGCATGTAACAAGGTAATGAGTATTCAACCCTATATATCTATAATATGTGACTATACCTTTTTTCTTTTAAACTCATCCATGCAGATGATAGTTTAAATAGACCAACTCCTATGCATGTTTATAAGAGCATCCTTCTCTTACTTTCTCTTCACACTCATAGAAACCAAAAACAGAGCACTGGATCTTTTGTCACGTTTTGTAGTTCTTATTTGGATTATCAGAAGTTGAAATCAGGTGTGGTGATCTAATTTAGTTATGCAGTTGATTATGGTTGTCCATTTTAATATTATGTGTTTAGCCGCATGTGTGATTATGAAATCAGTTGGGAGTAAGGCTGTTTCAAAACTGCCTCATTTTACTCTCACTCCAGTTATTGCGCAATATTTATGTTATGTCGCCAGGATACCGTAAATAGGATTCAGGACGTCACAGTCCTTGGTAAGCCACAGTGCGAATCAGTTATGCTATATCATGGTACCGTACGTGCTTACCGTTTTATTAATTTGGACAATGTTAGCATATGATCTCATACTGTGTATACTTTATGTATGTTCATTCCCCACATCATAAATTTTCAGGTGCTTGGAGTGTGGAAATGCATGGTGATTCGAATGATACGTCGTTTTTTTTATATACATATTCTATTAAAAAAATAATAATTTATCTTTATTTGGTTATGTCAAAGTATTTTTCGGAAAGTGGGTGTTACATGAGAAGTGGGGCCTCTTCGTGGTAATAGTCACTTATGAATCCAAAGAGGGTGTCCATGGCCGAAACGGACCCAAACATGAGAACTATGAGGTCGAGGTGGTATTGTGTTATTTTTTTTACTATTGTCTCGGTATACACAAAGGAAGAATAGTTCAAGGGATCGCGTTCACTAGTCCGCATGTATGCTCGATGGTAATAACTATGAAATGTTCAAAACCACAAGTTACCTTTCCAAATGTCGTATTGCCTCACGAGAATTGAGCTTTTGTCTGCATTCATGCATATGCATTTCCACTCATGTGGGGGATTGTTGGAAAATTAATTTTGAATTTATAGGGTTCTTAATCAATTTGATGAGTGTATTTAATTCTTTGAGAATTAAATCGAGACTTTTTCAAAATTGAATTTCTCGTTAAGTGAGAAATGTATCGTGGAAGATTTTGGAACCTTTTTGAGCCAATCTAGTTGGAGACTATTAGGTCCAAAAGGTGGAAGCCCATCTCAATGTTGTAAGCCCATGGATTAAAATCCCATGAGTTGAAATCCCATAACTTTGGTCTATCACATTCTTTTACTAATGAGACTTTATGTTGGGCTTTTAATGGTAACTTTTGAGATGTCAGTCATATGACTATAAAAGGGAGCCTTTGGAGGGTCATTTGAACACACCAAAGCATCTTGATATCTCTTCTCTCATTTAGTCTCATTTTCTCATAATAGTTTTAGGGGCTTCATAGTTAGCTCGGTTCTCTCCCTCGTCAAGTTCACCTGTGCCATCTTGAATTTCGGTACTGATTTCGAGAAGGACATAGTCATTTTATCTTTGGGGACGATACACTAAATGGTGAGCATTAGTCGGGGCGTTGACGGAGCTCAGTCGTTATCACTCTGGTCAAGATAAATTTATAATTACCTACACTCTTCACTAGGTTCCGCTAGTGGCAAGCACATGGTCAATCCAACAGGGAGTTGGTTGATTCCTCTCTCGATATCACAATTTGGGTTTTGAATCTGGTCTTGCCTTGGGCAAAAAGTCGTAACCAAGTAGAAAGTAAATACTGAAAATGTAAATAACTGAAAATGAAACAACAAAGATAGTTAATAAAGAAAGCAACTTGACTTGGGTTAGAATCTTGAATCTTGACTTATGTCTTGATCATCGGTACAAAGATGTTCGTCGTATTCACATGTCATTGGTTAAGGGCGAGCGTAAGATTGGGGTTTTACTCCTACCAACCAAATGCATTACTCAGGCAATCCCCTTTTTAATCGTTACGTAGCCACCTAAACCTCGCCCAGCATAACGTTTCAACTCAGAAGGTAAGGGTTACTCACCCCCTTATCCTCATTGCTCAAACTTGCACTCAAGCCAAGTCTACTCCAGCATATCTGAATAGGCATTAACGGGGCGACAACCACATGCACTCCACACGATCTTTGGTGCCTCGCCCATGGCGTCCCCACCTACATCACCACACTAATCCCTCTAATTGGCGAGCAGGGAGTCACTAACACTTGGAGTTTCCAACTCGCAGTGGTAACCTGACTTTGCCCGATACGCTACCAGCCGCTTAACACCAAGGACTTAGTCAAGTTGTATGGAATCAGATCCAGCACTTTAGGAACATTCAAATACGACTATGTTTATATTAAGACCTCTCAAGACGTTATAAGAATTTGACTCAATTCATCTTTTCTAAGTCAAGTAATTAAACTTAGCTACGCATATGAAAATTAAATAACACAAAGTAGATAAACAAAAACATGCTTATATTAAAATACTAAAATAAAGTGTTACCAAAATCTCCTCTTGGTAGGAAGGTCAAAAGCATAAACATAAATTAAGTTTGCCCGTAGGACTTGTTTTTCTCCTGCCAATCAATCATTGAATTAAAACATTACATAGACTAGAAGAAGTAGTAGCTGAAGTTCGTCCACTCCTTTATGCCCCTCGTATACGTCTCTTATGCATGTGTCTCTACATCAAAGCGGGGGTTCTTATAAGGATCTTCATGGGCCTGTGCCTGGTGGTAGGTGCAGATAAGGTTCACGGTGGCTGTCACAACTGCACTCTACTAAGGATAGTAGAGTCGGGGAAACCGTGACTAAGGAAGGGATTAAAAAAACGAGAATAGAAATGGGGAAATGGAACATGGACGAGCTAAACAACAATCTCATAACAAGTCGAATAATTCATCATACATGGTTAGCATAAAAGGACTTGATTCTTAGACTCAATACATATCAATGTAATATAAAAGAAATTGAAGTGTTGGATTCAATACATAATGATCTCAACTAGCAACGGAAAGACATTTGGATCGAAATAAGCTCTACATGTATGAGGACACGTAGAACCCCCAAGAGTCAAATACTAAGAGATCGATAAAAAGCCGAACGTAGCACCCCTCCTTCACCACCGCTCAACCTGCACGTTTAGAAATACATGCAGGGCTGAGTACAAAAGTACTCAGTAGACACATGCCAAAATCGCATATGTATATATATCTGTCATGCCATTTGCAAGTGAAACATATGGATTTTTGTCTCTAAAGCACCTATGTTCACTAAAATCATTTCTTGTGAAATCTTGAGTTGATAGGTGTTGGTCCCGAAAGAGCAAGGTTTGGTGTTTGGGGGGGGGGGGGAGAATACACCAAATACAAACTTTTCAGTTTACTTGGCTGATTATCAGAGAGTTCAAGCTATTCTTAAAGAAGAAATTGCTCGGCAGATGACTGACCAGATCGATCGACAGATCGATAGCAGATCAATCCAAAACAGGTTGCTCTCTAGTGTAAATACTTAGACAATAATAAGAGTGATCTTATTACTTTCAAAGTATTGTGTGTGCGGAAATATGGTGGACTTAGTTGGTGCTCTTTATATTGAAAACCTTAATTATAATCCAGATCGATAAAGCAGGTTGATTGAAATGCAGTTTAAATGATAGTGCAAGGGTTAGAATAAATAAACAACATAATATAAATATGCAGAAGGATAAGTGACACAATTGTTTAACGTGGTTCGAGAAATCCCTACGTCCACGGTCTGATCAAAACTAGATCAGATTATCCACTACTAGGATACTCTTCTTCTTTATACTCGCGGAGAACGAGCCACAAGTTTCAAACACAACCTGGTTTCTCCTTGGTTGCTCTTGACTTGATAGACTTTTCTGCAGGGGCAGATGGAGGAATCCAAATTGGATTTGAGCTCCCCATCTCCATCAGTGCATTAGCATGCACTGGATCTGTCACCTTGGCGATCAGATTGGCTGTGATTCCCATGGACGTCTCGATCTGATGTTGGTCCTTGGGAAATCGCAATTTGTCATTGAACTCAATCACTTCATCCCATTTGTGTTGTTGGAAAAATGTTTCCAGCATGAAGCTAATCTTGGTGGAATGCATCAGACTGCTTCTCTTGACTTCAATGCTTGGGCTCGCTCCCTTGACAAATGTGATCATTTTTGCCTCCTTCATTAACAGATCAAATGTGATCGAATGGTTGTGATGTGGCGCGTTGTCTTTGTTGTAGTTAGTTTCTTCCTTTTTCTTGATTTGGTAGATATTTCCTCGATCACGTTTCCCAATTATTGTACGTAATCATCAAAAAATAAAAGATTTTGATATCTAATGTCAGAATATAGATATTTAGTCGCCGTATATAGTTGACCTTTCCCCCTTAACCAAGTAATGGAATAATTAATAAGAAATATTAATTCAATATCCACGTGGCATTAAGTAATCTGGTCAAGGTCAATCTCTTTTATGGTGAGAACTATCGATCTGGTTGATTTGTTTAATAATTCCCAGTTGGAATTTGCTCAATCTGTATTGACATATACTTAGTGATCTGGTATCAAGTCCCTGTTGGATTTTTCACATAAGCTGGATTTTATCAATCTGGACCATGATGATCTGGTTTTGATTCCATGTTGGAATATTGATTTTGATCTGGTTTAGATCAATCTGGTCCTATCTTCAAGATTTAAAAGTCCTAGTTTTCCACAAAGCATCTTAAATCTTTCTTCTGGTAATGCCTTAGTGAGAATGTCTGCTCTCTGAATCTCAGTGTGTATTTTCTCAATCTGTACATGTTTTCTTTCAACATGGTCTCTTATAAAGTGATGTCTCACATCAACATGTTTGCATCTGGTATGCAGAACAGGATTCTGTGTGATTGCTATAGCACTTGAGCTGTCACAGAAAATTAGTATTTCCTTGACATCAATCTCATAGTCTTTAAGCTGTTGTCTTAACCACAGTATTTGTGCACAACAACTTCCAGCTGCCATATATTCTGCCTCTGTAGTTGAGGTGGCAACTGATGTCTGTTTCTTAGAGAACCAAGAAATCAGTTTATTTCCTAGAAACTGACATGTACCAGATGTTGACTTTCTGTCCAGTTTACATCCAGCGTAGTCTGAGTCAGTATATCCAGTCAGCTCAAAATTGTCTTCACATGGATACCATAATCCTATATGGGTTGTTCCCTTAAGATATCTTAGTATCTTCTTAGCTGCTTCCATGTGAGACTCTTTGGGGTTTGCTTGATATCTAGCACATACTCATACTGCAAAAGTGATGTCAGGTCGACTGGCAGTTAGGTAGAGTAGTGATCCTATGATCCCTCTGTATTGTGTAATGATAGCTGGTTTTCCCTCGGGATCTGGATCAATTTTTCCATTGGTCTGCATTGGGATTTTCACTGGATTACTGTCTTTTAATCCAAACTTGGTCAGCAGATCGTTGATGTATTTTGTCTGATTAATAAAGATACCATCTGATAGCTGCTTGACCTGCAAACCTAAAAAGAAACTCATTTCTCCCATCATGGACATTTGATACTTATTTTTCATAAGTTCAGCAAATTTGTCACACAGATAGGTAGATTGAGATCTGAAGATAATATCATCTACATAGATCTGGACTAAGAGAATGTTTTCTTTGACTTTGATGATAAACAAAGTTTTGTCAACAGATCCTCTTCTGAATCCAGATTCTAGTAGGAAAGTTGATAAGGTCTCATACCAAGCTCTAGGAGCTTGTTTTAGACCATAGACAGCCTTAGCCAGTCTGTATACTTTCTGATCTGGATCTGCCTCTTCAAATCCAGGTGGCTGTTCCACATATACTTCTTCTTCAAGAATACCATTGAGGAAGGCACTTTTGACATCCATCTGGTATACTTTGAACCGTTTGTGAGCAGCATATGCTAGAAATAGCCTTATAGCTTCTAATCTGGCTACTGGTGCGAATGTTTCATCAAAATCAATGCCTTCTTGTTGATTATAGCCTTTAGCTACCAATCTGGCCTTGTTTCTGACTACTTCACCATTCTCATCTCGTTTATTTTTGAACACCCATTTTACACCTATTACTCCTTGGTGTTTGGGTCTGTCCACGAGGTACCAGACTTCATTTCTTTTGAACTCATTGAGTTCTTCTTGCATTGCTGTTATCCAATCTGCATCTTGGAGTGCTTCATAAGCATCAGATGGCTCCATGCGAGAGAGGTAACAACTCAACAATGCTCTTTCTCCATGCATTCTTCTGGTCTTCACACGATCTGATGGGTTCCCAACAATCTGTTCTGGTGGATGGTCTTGTATCCATCTTCTCCTGGTCATCTCTTCATCAGATATCTCAGGATCAGGTTGATCTGTTGGTTCCTCAAATTCAGGGTGTGCAGTTGATGTAGCTTGAAATGGATTCTCATCTGGACTTTCTTTTGAATGTTGATCATCATTTGTAATAATTGTTTCATTGTTTTCTGTTGATGATCTGTTTTCATCCAGATTGTGCAGTGATATTCCCCCTTGCTGTATGATCTCTTCAGCAACAGGTGGAGTGATAACTTCTTCATTCTCACTCTTTGAATTCCAGATAAGAATATCTTCAAGTAAAAGTTCATTCATCCTTCTGGTAGTCACCTGGTTTTCTGTCTGCTTTTTATCTAGTGACCTGTACTCAAGAATAGACTCATCAAAAACAACATGAGGTGTTACTTACACAATATGAGAATTCTTATTGTAAACTCGATAAGCTTTACTGACATTAGAATATCCTAAGAATATTCCAGGGTCAGTTTTGCTATCAAAGGTTTTCAACTGTGATTTCCCATTATTGTGTATGTAACATAAACAGCCAAAAGTTCTAAAATATGAAATCTTAGGCTTTCTGCTATTCCAAATCTCATATGGTGTTTTGCCGTGTCTCATTGTGATGGATGATCTATTTTGGGTATAACAGGCAGTGTATATAGCTTCTGCCCAGAATTTCTTCGGTAGATTGGTTGAATTAAGCATTGTGCGTGCTGCTTCTTTGAGTGATCTGTTTCTTCTTTCAACAACTCCATTCTGTTGGGGAGTTCTAGCAGCAGATGTTTGATGAGTGATTCCCATCTTGTTGCAATATGCTTCAATCTTCTGGTTGAGAAATTCTGTTCCTCGATCTGTTCTGATAGAGGTTATACTCATCTCTTTCTGTTTAGTGATCTTGTGTAGAAAGTCAGGGAGCTTGTCTAGGGTTTCTTTCTTCTTCAGCAGAAAGATGACCCAAGTGAATCTTGAGTAATCATCTATGATTACCAATGTATACTTTCTCCCATTGATACTTAGTGGTTTGACTGGTCCAAACAGATCGAGGTGTAACAGCTCTAGTATCCTTGATGTTGAGTGAGCTGTTTTGCTCGTAAAGGATGATCTTGTTTGCTTTCCAGCTTGACAAGCATCACATATGTGATCTTTATCATACACTTGATCTTGTAGTCCTTCCACTAACTTTTCCTTGGCAATCCTGTTGATTGATTTGAAATTGAGATGGCTCAATCTCTTATGCCATAACCAGCTTGTTTCTGATACAGTCTTAGTGACTAGGCAGGTCTCGATCTGATTTGTCCACTGGACAATATATAATCTATCCTACAGTTTACCGGTAAGGAGTATTTCATCTCCTTCCTTGTTCTTCACCAGACAGTTGTTAGTATCAAAAATAATCTGATTACCATTAGCACAAAACTGACTTACAGAAAATAGATTATGACTAAGGCCCTCAACATATGATACATTAGTGATGGTGGTCTTGCCAATTCTGATGTTTCCATACCCTCTGGTATATCCTTTTGAATTACATCCAAAAGTGACCTGTGGGCCTGGTTTCTCTATGTAATCTGATAGTAGGTTCTTGTCACATGTCATGTGTTTTGAACAACCACTATCTATAATCCAGATAGTTCCTCTTGCTATCTTACTCCTTCTTGCAGTTCTTTGATCCTGCAATTAATTACACTTAGCTACCCTTTCAACGTTTGGGTGCTGGTGCTGGATTATTAGCAAACATTCCTTTTCGAATCCAGAACATTCTAGGGTTAGGAACAGTAATATAGCTGGTAATGATGTTTCCCTCATTATCTACTTTAGATACAGAGTGAATTTCAGATGGATGATATCTCTCTATTTCATCCTTCTTCAATCTTTTCTTAGTAGGTACTGTCCTATTGACAATTTTTGTCCTGTTGACATTTGCTTTTTGAAGGTGTTTTGTTTCTATGTAGTGAGTTGGTTGTCCCTTTGTTTGATGATACTGTTTGTTCTTTGCATCTTTTATTATTATCTTTTGAGGATAACCTTTCTTGTTCTTCAAGTCCTTCACTTGATCTGGTATTTGCTTCCTTTCTGGTATGAAGTTTATAGTTCCAGAAGACTTTTCTGAGTGACCTGGATACCCTAATCCAGATGTGCCCTTTTGTTGCAGATTGATTAGCAATTTGGCACGCTCATCACTCTTGTAGATCATTTCTTTTCCTTTCTTGATCTTTTCTTCAGCAACATTGTTTCTTGTAACCAGATCCTTAACTTTTGAGTTAAATGTGTGAATCTCACTGTCTTTACTATTGATCTGTTCTTCCAGATCGTGTATTTTAGCAACAAATTGTGTATTTGCTGTGCTTAAAATTTGCTCAACTTTCTTCAATCTGTCGTTGTCTTCAACAACTTCTTTAAATAGCCTCTTGATACTTGAGTAGCTTTTGAACATCTCATCTATTTCATCCCATGAGTATTCTGCTTGATCTTCACTTTCCTGTTCAAGATCATTATCATTATCTGAGGAATTTGAGTAACAAGAATTTACCTCAACTTCATCTAGCCCGTTGTCCAATCCCACATAGCATTCATTCCAGCTTTCTTCATCGTCAGCAATGAAGGCTTCATCATTTTCTGATGAGCTATCTGAGAAATGACTCGAGCTGCTTGAGTTCTGTTCAGCTATCATCGCTTTGCGCTCATATTTAAGTTTTCGATCTCTTTTAGCTCTTAGTTCTTCCCTTTGACTTCTGGACAGATTAGGACAATCTGTTTTGAAGTGACCTGTTCTGCCACATTCAAAGCAAGTGTAATCTGTAGAACTAGAGATCTTTGTTGTTTTAGAAAACTGCTTCTTGGACTCATCTTTGTCATCAGATCGATCATTGTCGTACTTCTTGTTGAAGTTTCTCTTGTTATCTTTGTAGAAGCGTCTGTATTTCTTCGATCTGGTTTCCATCTTGTCCATTCGTTTGGCGATCATTGCGA
>JAPKLX010000409.1:29951-118777 GCA_026898415.1 Leonotis leonurus | reverse complement strand
GTAGTCACCTGGTTTTCTGTCTGCTTTTTATCTAGTGACCTGTACTCAAGAATAGACTCATCAAAAACAACATGAGGTGTTACTTACACAATATGAGAATTCTTATTGTAAACTCGATAAGCTTTACTGACATTAGAATATCCTAAGAATATTCCAGGGTCAGTTTTGCTATCAAAGGTTTTCAACTGTGATTTCCCATTATTGTGTATGTAACATAAACAGCCAAAAGTTCTAAAATATGAAATCTTAGGCTTTCTGCTATTCCAAATCTCATATGGTGTTTTGCCGTGTCTCATTGTGATGGATGATCTATTTTGGGTATAACAGGCAGTGTATATAGCTTCTGCCCAGAATTTCTTCGGTAGATTGGTTGAATTAAGCATTGTGCGTGCTGCTTCTTTGAGTGATCTGTTTCTTCTTTCAACAACTCCATTCTGTTGGGGAGTTCTAGCAGCAGATGTTTGATGAGTGATTCCCATCTTGTTGCAATATGCTTCAATCTTCTGGTTGAGAAATTCTGTTCCTCGATCTGTTCTGATAGAGGTTATACTCATCTCTTTCTGTTTAGTGATCTTGTGTAGAAAGTCAGGGAGCTTGTCTAGGGTTTCTTTCTTCTTCAGCAGAAAGATGACCCAAGTGAATCTTGAGTAATCATCTATGATTACCAATGTATACTTTCTCCCATTGATACTTAGTGGTTTGACTGGTCCAAACAGATCGAGGTGTAACAGCTCTAGTATCCTTGATGTTGAGTGAGCTGTTTTGCTCGTAAAGGATGATCTTGTTTGCTTTCCAGCTTGACAAGCATCACATATGTGATCTTTATCATACACTTGATCTTGTAGTCCTTCCACTAACTTTTCCTTGGCAATCCTGTTGATTGATTTGAAATTGAGATGGCTCAATCTCTTATGCCATAACCAGCTTGTTTCTGATACAGTCTTAGTGACTAGGCAGGTCTCGATCTGATTTGTCCACTGGACAATATATAATCTATCCTACAGTTTACCGGTAAGGAGTATTTCATCTCCTTCCTTGTTCTTCACCAGACAGTTGTTAGTATCAAAAATAATCTGATTACCATTAGCACAAAACTGACTTACAGAAAATAGATTATGACTAAGGCCCTCAACATATGATACATTAGTGATGGTGGTCTTGCCAATTCTGATGTTTCCATACCCTCTGGTATATCCTTTTGAATTACATCCAAAAGTGACCTGTGGGCCTGGTTTCTCTATGTAATCTGATAGTAGGTTCTTGTCACATGTCATGTGTTTTGAACAACCACTATCTATAATCCAGATAGTTCCTCTTGCTATCTTACTCCTTCTTGCAGTTCTTTGATCCTGCAATTAATTACACTTAGCTACCCTTTCAACGTTTGGGTGCTGGTGCTGGATTATTAGCAAACATTCCTTTTCGAATCCAGAACATTCTAGGGTTAGGAACAGTAATATAGCTGGTAATGATGTTTCCCTCATTATCTACTTTAGATACAGAGTGAATTTCAGATGGATGATATCTCTCTATTTCATCCTTCTTCAATCTTTTCTTAGTAGGTACTGTCCTATTGACAATTTTTGTCCTGTTGACATTTGCTTTTTGAAGGTGTTTTGTTTCTATGTAGTGAGTTGGTTGTCCCTTTGTTTGATGATACTGTTTGTTCTTTGCATCTTTTATTATTATCTTTTGAGGATAACCTTTCTTGTTCTTCAAGTCCTTCACTTGATCTGGTATTTGCTTCCTTTCTGGTATGAAGTTTATAGTTCCAGAAGACTTTTCTGAGTGACCTGGATACCCTAATCCAGATGTGCCCTTTTGTTGCAGATTGATTAGCAATTTGGCACGCTCATCACTCTTGTAGATCATTTCTTTTCCTTTCTTGATCTTTTCTTCAGCAACATTGTTTCTTGTAACCAGATCCTTAACTTTTGAGTTAAATGTGTGAATCTCACTGTCTTTACTATTGATCTGTTCTTCCAGATCGTGTATTTTAGCAACAAATTGTGTATTTGCTGTGCTTAAAATTTGCTCAACTTTCTTCAATCTGTCGTTGTCTTCAACAACTTCTTTAAATAGCCTCTTGATACTTGAGTAGCTTTTGAACATCTCATCTATTTCATCCCATGAGTATTCTGCTTGATCTTCACTTTCCTGTTCAAGATCATTATCATTATCTGAGGAATTTGAGTAACAAGAATTTACCTCAACTTCATCTAGCCCGTTGTCCAATCCCACATAGCATTCATTCCAGCTTTCTTCATCGTCAGCAATGAAGGCTTCATCATTTTCTGATGAGCTATCTGAGAAATGACTCGAGCTGCTTGAGTTCTGTTCAGCTATCATCGCTTTGCGCTCATATTTAAGTTTTCGATCTCTTTTAGCTCTTAGTTCTTCCCTTTGACTTCTGGACAGATTAGGACAATCTGTTTTGAAGTGACCTGTTCTGCCACATTCAAAGCAAGTGTAATCTGTAGAACTAGAGATCTTTGTTGTTTTAGAAAACTGCTTCTTGGACTCATCTTTGTCATCAGATCGATCATTGTCGTACTTCTTGTTGAAGTTTCTCTTGTTATCTTTGTAGAAGCGTCTGTATTTCTTCGATCTGGTTTCCATCTTGTCCATTCGTTTGGCGATCATTGCGAACTCTTTTAAGAGTTTTTCATAGCCTTTCTCTTCATCTGGAGTAACAGGCTCAGAAGGATCATCTGGTTTGCTCTTCGCTTTGAAGGCTACTTCTTTGTCCTTCTTTGAGCTGCTTTCTGCCTTTTTGGACTGATGGTCTGGTCCTCGAATTCTTTGGATGTCACACTCATGACCTTCGAGATGATCAAATAAAGCTTCAGTGGACAGATCATTGAAGTCTGCTCTTAGAGGTTGCATTGCTGCATAGATCTCCCAGCTTGGTGGAAGAGCTCTAAGAACTTTCATGTTCTTCTCCCTTTGAGTATATTTGTTCTTTTTGAACACTGATATCTCAAGTAGAATTCCAGTGAATCTCATCTTCATCTGTTCTATTGTCTCGCCTGGTTTCATTTTGAATTCATCATATTTATTGCAGGCTAGAGACAGCTTGTTCTCGATCATAACTTCAGATCCTAGGGCTAGGTCTCTTAAGGCTTCCCACATCTCTTTGGCAGTATCCAAGTCTTGGATTTTGGCCAGATGTATGCCTTTGACCGTGCTGGAGATGATCCCTTTGGCAAAATCATCAAGATTTGCTTCTCTCCTTTCTTCAGAGGTATATTTTCTGGGATCCTTTAGTACTGATTCTTTAACCACTCCTGTCTCTGTGATACGAGTAGTTTCTTCTGTAATTGCCAATGGCCCTTCCTCAATTACTTTCCACATTAAGCAATGATGGGCTTTAAGGCACATCTTGATCCTGAAGCTCCATTCTCTATATCCTTGAATAGAGAATTCCTCGCAAGCCCTGATAACAGATGACTCCATAACAGGTAGTATGCACTTGAATGAAAAAGGTTTTCCTAGATCTATTCAAGTAGACCACGCAGGTTTTAACCTTGTGAAACAAAACAATGGTCAGTTTGAACCACTGCTCTGATACCACTTGTTGGTCCCGAAAGAGCAAGGTTTGGTGTATGGGGGGGGGGGGAATACACCAAATACTAACTTTTCAGTTTTACTTGACAATTTATAAGAGAGTTCAAGCTATTCTATACGAGAAATTGCTCGGAGTGACTAAACAGATCGATATTCAGATCAATAACTGATTTAGTCCAGACAGATTACTCTCTTAGTGAAAACACTTAGTTGATAATAAGAGTAATCTTATTACCTTCTGAGTGTAGAGTGAGTGCGGAATAATGGTGGTTCAGTGATTGCTCTTGTTTAGAAAACCTTAAGAATTAACCAGATTGATTAAGGAGATTGATTTAGATGTAGATTGATGATAGTGCAGAGAGTTAGAATAATAAACAACGGAAATTAAATATGTAGAATTATAAAGCACACGGATGTTTAACGTGGTTCGGGAAATCCCTACGTCCACGATCTGGTCAAAACTAGACCAGATTATCCACTACTAGGATACTCTGCTTCTTTATACTCGTGGAGAACGAGTCACAAGTATCAATCACAACTAGAATGATACTTATGCACGAATGAAGGGTCGTGTCCCTTTACAACAGATTACCTCTACGTTACCACTAGAAAACTACTAGCTAGCAGGGTGATCTCCTTTCTCTCGATAAGACAGACTTGAATCGAGGTGGTTGGTGTGATGTTGAATCACATAGTGTTGAAGCTCTAAGTCTGGAATATAGATTGCTTGGAAGAATAATAGCAGTATAGCTCGCGTGTGTGTTCTCACTTTTTCCAGATTTTTGACTTCAACTATATAGGCATTGAATTTGAAATTCTAGCCGCTGTTGATTGGCGTGAGATAGATGGTATATTGCCAATCAATGGTTTCCATCATATCTGTTCTTGCCATATAGCAAGGTTGACTCAATCTTTGATTTATGGAAAGCAGATTGCTAACGGTCTCTTTCCTTATATAAGTTGACCGAAGATCTTCTTTCCAATCCCAGTTGGATGGACTTTGATCTTTGACGTGGCAATAGTATATGATGTGTAGGATGATGTCAGCTGATGGATTGATGACTCAATCGTTCTGATTCCTCGCTGTAGGCATCGATCTGGTCATCGTTCTGTTCACTGTCTGTTACAGCAGATCGATTCTTCTTTGGCATAAACCTTGACATTCATCCTATTCCAGTTTGAGATTGACTTCTATAGGAACATCTCCTTTACATTTTAAGTCATCTCCTAATCTGTTCCATAACACAATTCACCTTATCTATAGTGATCTGTTTTTACACGAGAACAGTTTAAGCTCTAAACTAGCTAAGTGTGTTTCGAAAGACCATCATTAACACTAAGACTTTAGGGTTCCCAACAGAGTATTTTCATGTTTTTCTCCCTTTGAGTATATTTGTTCTTTTTGAACGCTGATATCTCAAGTAAGATTCCAGTGAACCTTATTTTCATTTGTTTGTTGGTCTCGCCTGGTCTCATTTTGAATTCATCGTATTTGTTGCAGGCAAGTGACAGCTTGTTTTCAATCATGACTTCAGACCCTAGACACTAGTCTCTTAAGGCTTCCCACATCTCTTTGGCAATATCCAGATCTTGGATTTTGGCCAGATGTACGCCTTTGACTGTGCTAGATATGATTCCCTTTGCAAAATCATCCAGATTGGCTTCGCGACATTCCTCTGAAGTGTATTTTCTTGGATCTTTAGGAACTATCTGTGTAGTTACTCCAGTTGAAGTAGTTACGGTCTTTTCTTCAGTGATTTGAAGCGGACCTTCTTCTATTACTTTCCACATCAGATAGTGATGGGCTTTGAGTGCTGTTTTGATTCTGAAACTCCATTCTCTATATCCTTGGATAGAGAATTCTTCACAAGCCCTAACAACAGAAGATTCCATAGCAAATAGTATGCACGTGAATGAAAGTAGGTTTTCCTAGATCTATTCAAGTTGACCACGCAGGTATTAACCCTGTGAAACAGAAACAATGGTCTTATGAACCACTGCTCTGATACCACTTGTTGGTCCCGAAAGAGCAAGGTTTGGTGTATTGGGGGGGGGGGAATACACCAAATACAAACTTTTCAGTTTACTTGGCTGATTATCAGAGAGTTCAAGCTATTCTTAAAGAAGAAATTACTCGGCAGATGACTGACCAGATCGATCGACAGATCGATAGCAGATCAATCCAAAACAGGTTGCTCTCTAGTGTAAATACTTAGACAATAATAAGAGTGATCTTATTACTTTCAAAGTATTGTGTGTGCGGAAATATGGTGGACTTAGTTGGTGCTCTTTATATTGAAAACCTTAATTATAATCCAGATCGATAAAGCAGGTTGATTGAAATGCAGTTTAAATGATAGTGCAAGGGTTAGAATAAATAAACAACATAATATAAATATGCAGAAGGATAAGTGACACAATTGTTTAACGTGGTTCGAGAAATCCCTACGTCCACGGTCTGATCAAAACTAGATCAGATTATCCACTACTAGGATACTCTTCTTCTTTATACTCGCGGAGAACGAGCCACAAGTTTCAAACAAAATCTGGTTGAAACTTATGCACGAATAAGGGTCGTGTCCCTTTACAACAGATTACCTCTACGTTACCACTAGAAAACTACTAGCTATCAGGGTGATCTCCTTTCTCTCGATAAGACAGACTCGAATCGAGGTTGGGTTGGTGTGATTTAGAATCACAAACAGTTTGAAGCTTTAGTCTGACGTAGAAATTGACTGCTTGAGAATGTTTTTATCGATGTAGCACACATATCTTTTTCAGACTTTTGAGCTCCAAAAATATATATAGGCTTTGAATTTGAAATTCTAGCCGTTTGTTGATTGGCGCGAGATGATTATAGAATGCCAATCAATGATGTCCATCATATCTGCTCTTGCCTTGTAGAAGCGTTGACTGAATCCTCTAAGTATGGAAAGCAGATCGATAGTGATTACTTTCCTTCTTCGTGTCAATCAAGGATTTTCTTTCCAAACCTTAGTGGATGGACTTCAATATTGACGTGGCAAGTGGATATGATGTGTAGGATGATGTCATCTGGTGGTTTGATGACTCTATTGATCTGGTGCTTCGCTGTGATCATCGATCTGGTCGGTGATCTGGTCGATGACTGTCATAGCAGATCGATTTCTTCTTTTTGAAAAATGTCTTGGTCTTCAACCTAGACTATTATTGAAATGACTTCTATAAGAATAATTCTTTTACATGCTAAGTCATCTCCTAATCTGTTCTCTATCAGAATTCACTTTATGCTTAGTGATCTGTTAACATGTAGAACAGTTTAACACCAATCAAAGTTGTAAAGACTAAGTGTGTTTCGAAAGATCATCATCAAAACCAAACTACTTCGGGGTTCCCCACAATAGGCCTGTCCTAGTTCTTTGTAATCAACCATATCTGAAGCTTCTTTGTGCCGGGGAAGTGGCCACTTCCCACAGACACTCGACCGGTCAACATCTGGATGACTGACACTCGAACGGTCAACATCTGGATGACTCACGCTCCTGTGTACACTAGTCCGAGTAGTATATCTAATCTACTAGGACCCGAATTCGATTATAAATAAACAGATAAACATCATACATAAATCAAAACATTTATGGCAAGAAAGTACTTTGAAAATATCTCGTTTCATTCTAAAATCATGCACACATATTTTTATAGAGTAGAAAAGCCTACATGAATAGTCTTGACTGGCGACTATTTTGTTCTCGAAGTGCGGTCCCGACCTTTCGTCGCAACCTTTACATAAATCTCGAGTGAGATACATTTATCAAGTATATCTAATGCTTCTATGTGCAAGGAAATATTATCCTTTATTATTTCGAGAATTAATCTCGGGTCTTTTAACTCGACTATCATTCGAGTTTCAAAATTAAATTCTAGAAGTGTCGTTGGTGATTTCTAACTCATGCTATGTTTTGGGTATCTATTATACCCATGTAACTAATTATTGGGTAAGATAAATAAGGGAAATTCTAAATAAATATTTTGACCCTTAAATCAAAATAATTTCCTATAGGTTAGGTTAACCTAATTTATGTATGATTTATAATTTAATAATTTCTTATAATTAAATTCAAATAAACGAATTTAAATTCCAATTAATAAATTAAATTCTCTAAATTCAATATTAGAATTCTATTTTTGACATAGTCCAAATAAATTAAGTCTTAGCCCCTTGGATTAATTAAATAAATTCTAGCCCATTACAAGTGTATTTATTCTAACATACTCAATTACTTCTTGGCCCATCCAGATTTATTTAACTAAGTCCATGGAGTTATTTACTTAGGCCCATTCGAAAATTAGAATGTCCAATCCATATATTTAATTTAGTTGGCTCATATGTTCTAATTTGATTAGGCCCGTAAGAATTTCATTCTCGGCCCAGTTATTATTTTTTATTTTTTTTTAATTAATTTCAGCCCATATCATGTTTTAAGCTTTGATCCACCTGCCAGGATCACCTGCCATATTTACTTGACCCATGACTTATTAATTTAGGCCCAACTAAAATTATAATTTTTTCTTTGCTCATTAACCTGACCCGTAACCCGGCCTGGATTCTAGACACTACTATTCTAAGACTTAGGGTTGTAGAACTCTATCTTGCTTCAATCTCTCCCACCTCCCAGCCAAATTCGCCGCTCCCTCTCTCTCTGACTTCTCTTGCAACTGTACCTCCCGTCGCTTCAATCAACTTTGCTTCACCGCCATGTCGCCACCATTACTCTTTCCTTCTCCAGTGCCCACCAGTCACACGTCGCTCTCTTCCCTTCTTCCTCGATTTCTCCTGGCTCAAGGAGCGGCGGCCAGCAGTGAATTCTCTTTAAGTCTCGGTGAGGACCCTATCGCCCCGTCGTGCACCCGCAGGCAGCAACCCCTGGAGCCCCGCGTCGCCATCTCTGCCGCGCCACTGCATCACCTCTCCTCCCTCGACAGCCCTCTGCCTCAGGTAAACCTCTCTCATTTCCTCTACATTTCTAGTTTGTATGTTCTTGTTTCCATGAATTTTGACTAGTTCTGTTACTGAAACTCTCTGATTTGTTAGTTTGTTAATTTGGGTTAAAGTTTTAATCTTTTGGTATTAATTGGTTTCAATTCTATTTCTGAGGCTAGAAAGAGTTGGGACTGGTGATTTGGATTCAACTCCGGTGGAGTTCCGGCCGTCAGGGCAGCCGCGAGTTGATTCAGTCGAGGGCTTTGAAGACGGCCCCTTGGCCTTAGATAAATCCTCTGTTCATGAATTTATTTTTGGCTAAGTGGAAATGTGAATTTAGTTGTTTCTTATACATAGATTTTCAGAGTCTAAGTGGAGAATTTATTGATTCCCAGTTGGTGTTTTAGGTTTCATTTGAACACGTGTAATTCTCTAATTGAGGTCAATTCGTATGAAGGCCAAAATTATTAAGTATGTGTTCTAACAACATGCTATGCTCTAGGTTCTTCTAAATATGTAGGGGCATCGGTAGAGTCAATAGAGGTTTCTATGCATGTTATGATTTTAATACATAAAGGGCATATATATATATATAAGGTTCAATTTCTGACATGGATTACTTGACTATGAAGTATTTCATATTCTAAGTGCAACTCATGCTTCTAAGTTCAAGAGTCAGATTCAACTATAGGTTGTACAGTCTCAGTCTTTTACTTTAAACTATGTTGTGTTCTAAGTTTGTTTTACATAGTAAGAATTGATGTGAACATGTTAATCTGAACAAGTCTAAGTAGTGAGAATCTGAGGTTGGAAACTTGAGAGTAAGCATTTAGTCATGCGTGCTACTGATTTCTAAAATGATATGTGTACACTATCCAAAAGAAGTTTCAGTCTATGTTTTTACCTGGAGGGAGGTTAGTAAATTGCCTTGAATCTATGAAAGGCTTCTTCTCCTTAGCCCCTCTTGATGGTGCAAATGTTTTTACTGGGTTAGAGATTGTGAAGGGGCATTAGGAGCTGTGTTCTGAATTTATATGAGCTTTAGTTGGGAGTTTAGTTTATCTTACCTTAAGGCAGTTTCTAAGTTGGCTTAAGCTGGGCAGAACTTCTTCTAGACTTCTTCTTCCTTCCCTACTTGTTCTAAGTGTTTAAATGTTATTGTGTGAACTATAAAGATTTTTAGAGGGCTGGGGTCTTAGTATTTATAGGGTGTTTGGCTGTGATAGGGCTGTTTGGCCTCTTTTACCTCAATCCATCCTGATCCTTTCCTGGTCTTATATTGCAGGTCACTGATATGGAGCAAGGTCAGGATTTGGTTGAGGCAGGGGAGCCGAGGCCTCTCATTGTGTACCGTCGGCGTGCTCGGGCTTAGGCCCACGTCCGTGGGCTGTTCGTGGAGGAGTTGTTTATTTACTGATTTATTTAGTTTTGTTGGGCTTTGTTAGTAGTGGATTTATTTAGTTTTGCTGGGCTTTGTTAGTAGTGGATCTTTCTATTTTTGGCAGTAGTTTAGTAGTATTAGTAAGGGGTTTAGGGTAAATCAGAAGGGGGGAAATTGGAATTTATTTTGGAGCCTGGAGGCTAGGGCAACGGCGTGCCGTTGATTTTGTGTCATTTACTATCTGTTTTATATTAATTGGTCCTACCTACCGGATACCCACCGCCGACGATGACGATCACACGTTCCACTGGTGAGAGGCTGGACAAATTGGAGTCTGAATTGGCTGACACGGCTGCGCAGGTGCGCGATCTGAAAGCAGGGCAGAATGCAAACACCCTGCAATTGGAGGAGATTTCCGCTACCCTGACTGAGCTTTCTCGCTCGATTTCTCGCTCAATTGGGAAACAACCCCAGAACACCGGCCAACATGACGACGGGCCGTCGTCGCCCGCCTCGCCCGGTGATCCTGAATCCGTGGCGCCCATGAACAGCGCACCTCGTGCACCGCCGTGCCTGGTGCAATTGCCAGCGTTCGAAGGGGTCGACCCCATAGGTTGGCTTGCCCGCGCGGACCAGCAGTTCATGATGCATGGGACCCCGCTGGGGGAGAAACTGACCGCGGCGTTCGTTGCAATGGAGGGACCTGCCCTCTATTGGATCACTTGGTTGCGCGGCCGCAATCCCAACATGACATGGGACGAATTTGCTCAAGCCATGATTGCGAGGTTTGATACTAGATTCAAGGGGAGTCGATTTGAGCGGCTGGCGAATGTGAAACAGACTACCACAGTCGATGATTATGTGTCGGAATTTATGCAATTGGCGAGCCAAGTACCCGGGCTGGTGGATGCCCATTATCTGGGCTATTTTATGAATGTCTTGAAGCATTCTGTCCGGAGCTCACTGCGGTTGCTTCGGCCGGCAGATTTGGAAATTGCCATGGAGCTCGCTCGAGATATTGAAGAAAATCTGATCGCGCAGGGGGAGGAGCGCGCGGGAAGGAGTTTTTCTAATTCGGGACAGCGTCAGGCCCCGTTTATTCGACAACCTGGCAGTGCTGTCAGTTCGGCGCCGAATCCGAGTAGTGGGGGAGGGCCGAATCGCACTTCGCGGCCAACCGGCAGAAGTGCACCGCAGGGTTCTAACATGTCTGGGCAATCCACCGCCCGTTTGCGTTTCACCCGGCTCTCGTCCAACGATCTTGCTGATCTGCGGGAAAAAGGGATTTGCTTCAAGTGTAAGAAGCCGTACACTCCGGGCCATAACAAGGTCTGCCCGTTGCGGGAACTTCGGGTGTTGATGGCAGAACCCGACGATACGGCTGATTTACAAAATTCATAATATTATGAAGTGACGGGGCTGGAGGAAGAAGTGGAAGAGCCGGTCGAGTCTGTGGAGGATGAGGGAGCACTTCCGGTCTATTCCATGGCCGGACTTTCCAGCCCGGGGACTATGCGGATGCATGGCATTATGCGCGGACGAACGATGACTGTGTTGGTTTATAGTGGTGCAAGTCACAATTTTATTTCATCATCTTTAGTTCCTTTACTTCAGCTTACTCCTGATGAATCTGTTAAGTTCGGGGTGCAACTAGGTAACGGGGTGAGACAACAGTCGGAAGGTGTCTGCAGAAATGTGGCTATGAACCTGGAGCGTTGCAAGGTAGTAGCTGACTACTTTGTGTTTACTCTCGGTGGTGTAGATGTGATTTTGGGAGTGGCGTGGTTAGCCACGCTCGGAGAGGTGCGCACGAATTGGGAGAAAATGACTATGACCTTCGAGAAGGGGGGAGACAAGGTAGTGTTGAGGGGAGACCCGTCGATTAGCCGCAGTCCTGTAGGCATGCGAACTTTGATGCGGACTTGTAATGTTGAATGTTGGGCAGTGGTAATCGGGACAGAGCCGTCACATATGTTGGAGCCCAATCCGACAAAGGTACAAGAGATTCTAGATGAGTATCCCGGGGTATTTGGGGAGCCGACAGACCTACCACCACGGCGAACCACGGACCATCGTATCGAGCTTATGCCTGGGGCAGGCCCAGTGTCAGTGCGCCCGTACCGCTACGGCCACCTGCAGAAAGATGAGATCGAGAAATTGGTGGGAGATATGTTACTAGCAGGGATCATTCGGCCGAGCTCGAGCCCGTTCTCCAGTCCGGTACTTCTGGTGAAAAAGAAAGATGGAAGTTGGAGGTTCTGTGTGGACTATAGGGAGCTGAACAAGGTGACAGTGCCGGACAAATACCCCATTCCAGTGATACAAGAAATGCTAGATGAGTTGGCAGGGGCAATGATCTTCTCGAAGATCGACTTGCGAGCTGGGTACCACCAGATCCGGGTCGCTGGGCGAGACATCCACAAAACAGCCTTCAGGACTCATAGTGGGCACTATGAGTTTCTTGTCATGCCCTTCGGGCTCACTAACGCCCCGGCGACTTTCCAATTAGCGATGAATGATCTGTTTAGGCCGTTCCTTCGGCGGTTTGTTCTGGTGTTTTTCGACGATATTCTAGTATATAGCAAGACTTGGGAGGACCACCGCATACATCTGTCTCAGACCTTACAACTGTTGCAGAAGAATCAATTTAAGGCGAACTTTAAGAAATGTAACGCCCCCATTCTTTAAACAAGGACATTACAAAAACTATACTTTTCTTTAATCATTTAATATTATAAATCATATTATGAATCGTGTTTTAATGTAAGCAGCGGAGTGTAAGATAACATTTTTTCAAACAGACGGCATATCCCCTATAAATACGTATATGCCAACCTGAAATATCAACCAATAGCAATAACAACGATACCAAAATTGGGACACAACCCTCATCACACAAATATATATATACAAGCTAATCAAAATATCCACATCAGTTTAAAATTTCGCTTAAGTATGTTTCAACCAAACATAATTATCATAAGGACAATACCAATCTAAAATATTTGAACAAAACCAGGTTATGTCATATTATCATACGCATATAACATAATAACATAAGTTTTATGTAATCTAACATATTGGAACTGGGAGAGTATGGAGCACATCCCCGTCTGACTCCATCATCGACTCTTAACCTGCAAATACAACATTTAATAGGGTGTGAGTATGCGAGCACACTCAGTGGGGAATACACTGCAAGCAGTTATAACCAATTGTGTAATGCAACATAACGTAATGAACCCCTTTTCCATTTACCGTTTAATTGAGACTAGCCTCGATCCCTTGTGGACCCGACCCCTTGTGGGCCTACCCCTTGTGGGTAAATCATTTTCATTTCGACCCCTTGTGGGCCCCATTTATAGCTCATACGAATGAAACAAAACACAACAATGATTATAACCATGTAACCACTACGCTTACAGATAAAGTAAACCCCACCTCGATAGATGCAATTCAATTGGAAATCTTCAACTTTAGTCGGTTGTCCGTCCTCGAGCCTTGGATGTTGCGTCGCCTAGCACTTTAAAACTTAACTTATTACACATTCAAAGTACAAGCTTATTATAGCTTAACTCATACAATTAGTACTCATATATAAAACTTGATTTTTACATATATAAGTTAAGCAATATTTCTCCATTCAAAATGTAAAACATAGAATGCAAATTACTAAATTCCGAATTTAAACTACAAGTTTCCGACATCAATTGTGGACACTCGATTTATCGGTTTCTAAAAACATAACCTCGAGTATAAATTTTAAGGATTGAACTATAAAACTTCTAAAGAAATGTTTGGAATTCGGCATCGATTTGAAGCCGGAAAATTTTACTCAAATCGCGCAGCTCCCGCAGCGCGTAGAATTGACACCCTAACTTCGTCAGGTCATAACTCCCTCATCCGAACTCCGATTTACAATCCGAAGGTACCGTTGGAAAGAAGACGAAAATATCTTTAAAATGGTATCTGATATGATAGGTTTTAGTTAAATAAAACTGACGAAAAATAGCCCGCAACCTGCTGCCAGATACAGGTGAAACAGAGAATACACTCATCGACACTCTAACTTCAGAGGCTTATAACTCCTTCGTTATATGTCGGAATTACAATCCGAAGATCTCGTTGGAAAGAAGATGAAAAGACCTTTAAAATGGTATCTAATATGATGGGTGTTGGATAAATAAAACTTATGAAAATCGACTCGCAACCTACTGCCCTGTTTCTGCCGAAAATTGAAAATTTAATTTTTCGATTTCGCCGACGTATTAACGACAAACCATGGCAGCAGCCCCGCTGCCGCCTCCGCCTCTCCTCCACCGGCAGCCCTTTCTCCATAACACAAACCCTAACTCCACTCACCATAACCATGAATTCCATACCATATACATATATATACTCACATAAACACATAATTAAACACCAATAATCACTAATTAAGAACATAATTAAAGGAATTACCTCCAATTCTTGAAGAGAAGAAGAAAAAATGAAAGAGTGTGAGGGTGAAGGTGTAGTCGTGTATATGATGGATATGAAAGGAGAAGAAGATAAAGTTTGGATGCTTCTACACACACATACACACATATCTATATATATATATATATATCTATCTATATCACATTCTTATCAACTAAGAAAATCTTAGATATATATATTATTATTTTTTTTTTATAAAAATCATAGATATTTATCTTAAATATCTCCTAATATTTTATAAAAATAATGTATATTTTGCTAGGGCACATCCCGGCTCTAAGTCGGACAACCTGTAAACATTCGAAATCGAATCCATTAGTTCACACATATAATAAATCAATTTATTTTTCAAACAATATTTTAAAATTAATAAGACTTGCCAAAATCATATAAATGAAACTAAAAATTATGGCGGGATATTACAAGAAATGTGCATTCGGATGCTTGAAAGTGGAGTATCTTGGTCACGTGATTTCGGCGGCAGGGGTGGCGATGGATCCGGGGAAGGTCTGTGCAGTGTTGGAGTGGCCTCGCCCAGGTTCAGTGAAAGAAGTTCGGGGATTTCTTGGCCTAACAGGGTATTATCGCCAATTTGTGAGGAATTATGGCTTGATCGCTCGTCCGTTGACAGCCTTATTAAAGAAGGAGGCCCCCCGCATCTTTGGGTGGACTCCAGAGGCTGAGGATGCCTTTGCGCAATTAAAAAAGGCGCTAACTGAAGCTCCTGTGTTGGCTATGCCTCAATTTGACAAGCTTTTCGTGGTGGAATGTGATGCCTCGGGGATTGGAGTAGGGGCGGTCCTCATGCAAGAAAGGAGGCCCATCGCTTATTTTAGCAAGTCTCTAGCGGATAGAACATTGACGAGGTCTGCATACGAGAGGGAGATGATGGGGCTAGCTTTGGCGGTGCAGCATTGGCGGCCGTACCTCATAGGGCGGAAATTTGTGGTACGGACGGACCACAAGAGTCTTAAACATCTCTTGACTAAGAAGATTGTCACTCCGTCGCAGCAGGTTTGGGTGGCGAAGTTATTGGGATATGATTTTGTGATTGAGTATAAGACAGGTGCCTCCAATGCGGCAGTGGACACGTTGTCTCGCCGGGGAGAAGAGTTGAGTTTGTCGGCTATAAGCCTGCCAACGTGGGTAGGGTTAGCCGAGGTTGGTGATGAACAGAGGTAAGATCAGTATGTCCGAGAAGTGATACAAGCAGTTGAGACACAGCAGGGTAGCCGGCCCGGGTTTGAGCTGGTTGGGGGGCGCCTGTTCTTTAAGGGTCGATTGGTGCTCGCGGCTAATTCGAAGTGGATCCCTCAGTTATTGCATGAGTTCCACGATACCCCATCTGGGGGACATGCAGGGGCATTTCGAACTTATAGGAGATTGGCTGAGAACGTGTTTTGGAAGGGCATGTTTCGTCGGGTGCGAGAGTATGTGGCGCAGTGTTTGGCATGTCAAAAGGCCAAGTATGAGGCAATGTCTCCCGGGGGGTTGTTGCAGCCGCTCCCGATTCCGAAATTTGTTTGGGAGGATATATCGATGGACTTCATTACATCGCTGCCCAAGTCACGGGGGTATTCGTCGGTGCTAGTAGTTGTGGACAGATTGTCGAAATATGGCCACTTCATTGCACTGAAACCTCCAATTACAGCTCGTTCAGTCGCTGAAATATTTGTGCAGGAAGTAGTGCGGTTGCACAGGATGCCGAGATCAATTGTGAGTGATAGGGACTCAATCTTTATGAGTACTTTTTGGAAGGAGTTGTTCACTATGGCTGGCACCAAACTTAAATTTAGCTCGGCCTACCATCCGGAGACAGACGGGCAAACTGAGGTCCTGAATCACATACTGGAAACGTATTTGAGATGTTTCACTTGTGAGCAGCCTAAACAGTGGTTGCGGTGGCTGCCGTGGGCAGAGTATTGGTACAACACGGCTTTTCAAACGGCTGCTCGAATTACGCCGTACGAGGTAGTGTATGGCCGGGCACCATCCAGCCTGCGTCGGTATCTTCCGGGAGAGTGCAAGGTGGCGGCTGTAGCGGAAGTGTTAGGCAGCCGAGACACTATGTTGGGGTGGTTGAAGCGGAATCTGGAGGTGGCACAGCAGCGCATGACTCGGCATGCTAACAAGCATCGCCGAGCGGTGGTATTTGAGGTGGGCGATAAGGTGTTCTTGAAGGTGCGGCCGTTCCGTCAACTTTCAATTAATCAGCAGCAATATAACAAACTATCGGCAAAGTTTTATGGACCGTTTGTGGTGGAAGGTCGAGTGGGGCCGACTGCTTACAGGCTGACTTTGCCTGCCTCGAGTAGAATTCACCCGGTGTTCCATGTGTCGCAGTTGAGGAAGGTGGTAGGGGAGCACCCGGTGGAGCAGGAGTTGCCAGCGAGCTTGGAGATTCCCTTGGTTCCGCTGTTTGAGCCCGATGAGGTGTTGGCAAGGCGGAATGTGCGGGTTGGAAGTGTTGATGAGGAGCAGTTGTTAGTGAAGTGGTTGGGACAGTCTGAGGATGATGCCACGTGGATGAGTGAGATGGGGTTTAGGCGACAATTTCCAGAATTCGACCTTGGGGACAAGGTCGTTTCGAAGGAGGATGGAATTGATATGGAGCAAGGTCAGGATTTGGTTGAGGCAGGGGAGCCAAGGCCTCTCATTGTGTACCGTCGGCGTGCTCGGGCTTAGGCCCACGTCCGTGGGCTGTTCGTGGAGGAGTTGTTTATTTACTGATTTATTTAGTTTTGTTGGGCTTTGTTAGTAGTGGATTTATTTAGTTTTGTTGGGCTTTGTTATTAGTGGATCTTTCTATTTTTGGCAGTAGTTTAGTAGTATTAGTAAGGGGTTTAGGGTAAATCAGAAGGGGGGAAATTGGAATTTATTTTGGAGCCTGGAGGCTAGGGCAACGGCGTGCCGTTGATTTTGTGTCATTTACTATCTATTTTATATTAGTCACATCCTAGGGGCTAGAGTTGATGTTGTAGCATGCTGGAGAGAGAGAGGAAGAGCTGCATCGAGCATGTCAGTCTCTCCTCTCCTCATCTCTTTTATTCAGCCTGGTTTTCTTTCTATTTTACACTAATATGTGTTATCCTTTTGTTTTATTCCATTTCAAGAAGATCCCTCTACTTCTTCCTTTGATATACCTTATTCACCGAAGATCTTCCCTAATACTTCTCCTTTGTCTTATGTTGTAGCTTTTTCTTATTTTCACTTGGTAGAGTTTTGGGGAGAGAGCAAGGTTATCCTGCTAGCTGGAGTCCTTGTCTTCCTATGCTTATTAGACTGTATATAGTACCTGTTAGGTGGTTTAGCTATTTGTTGGTTGCTATTTTTAGTATGCTTGGGATGACCCTATGTTTACAACCCCAAGATAAATTTTGGTTCTTTCTTACATGTTGATTTACGGATACTCTGTCTTAATGGCATGTAATCTGCTGCTCACTCAGCTCCTTTAAACTTGTTGTAGGGTGCTTTCTCCTTATCAAGATTCACTAGATGAGTGACATATACTATTTTACATGTATTCTTAGTTTGTCTCTTCTCTAGCATCAATATATATACATTGAGTTTGTCTTATTTGATTCCACAGATTTGTCATAGCAATACTCATGTACTTATACTCGTTTGTTTATATAATTGGAATCATAAATCACTAGTAATGATTCCACTAATCAAAATTTCTATAAGTGCTTGTTATTAGATAGTACTCACTATTATTAATATTGATATGAAGTTGCTATAAGCTTTATTTATGCCTTGCTAAAGTTGAATTCCATCATGGACTTATATCTAGATTAATAATTTGCTATTAATCTATAGCTAGTGACACTCATTCATATTCCGTGTTTCAAATGAAATATAAATTTCACGTGTTGCGGCACTCGTTAGTCTAATTCCATACCTTATTGAAACTTGGTCTCGTAATTTAATACAAAAGCACGAAAATATCAGATGGTTTGATAACTAAATTCAGAATCGGAAAGTCGGGGCATTACAGTGGCACTTTCCTTCTTCGGGGTGATATGTCCGCGTATAGGACATACTTCTGATCCTCCAGATATTCGCTGGAATGAAAGGAAGATCTATTTCCCTTTCCGTGTATGGAAAGTATCCATCGCGAATCCCCAGCTCATTGCCCTTCATTTTCTGCGCTTCTTGCTGCTTCTATCTTCTTCATTATCTTGGTCATGGTGTTTTCCATCCTTGGCTCCAGTGGTTGAAGTGTAATCCTAAGCGGTACTTTGTTTTGAGCTTCAGACTGTCCAAGGTGCTTTGCGCACAACCTTGCCTCTTTCTCAACATGACCTTCAACCTCGACCTCCATCCTGTCATCCCAAACATCCTGTCCTCGCAAACTTCCTGTCCTCCCAGACACAACTCGACACAAAAAAACGAAAAAGAAGCTATCTATAACTAAAACAAGACATAAAAAGAGCACGAAAAATGGGCTCATCAGGCGTATCTCGTCTTGTGGAAAGAGGTCTTCCTCGACTCAACTATTTTTATTTATTTGTAATTTCAAGCATCAAATATATGCGGTGGTTATAGAAATTTTGATTTGAAATTAGACTTTGCAAAATCATCCTCAATTGTGACTTCTGGGTTGAAGGATGATCGATTTGGTGAAGAGTGATGCTCGGTGTTAATAGGCGAGCTCCAGAAGACTCTCATGTAGCAGTGACGATCAACCTTGGAGAGGCGTCGCCTGCAAATGTTTCACCTGGTGCGAACGAAGTGAAAATGATTTTTAGAAACAAATCACCAAACTCAATTGGTCAAATACTTGTGCTAATAACGTGTTGTAAAACGAGTTTGTTTGATTCCTCAATTTTATCTGTGTTGAACAATACTTAGAAAAGAAAAGGGAAAATGAAAGAAAACTGCAAAGAACATAAACTATATTTTTATTCACGTCTCTCCTCTTTACAAGATATGGTACCAAATATACATAATACAGAATAGAGAGAAACTCTAATATATTTAATAAGTAATTCCACATAATAATATTATTTATAACACAATCTATATACATATATATATATACACAAAATACACTATTAACCATTTTTTCCAGTTTTGTTTAGCGGTTATTATTAAGTGCCTTTTCAAATAATATACACCCATTCAAATAAATAACCGTTTTTTTTTCAGCTTTGTTTAGCAGTTATTCTTAAGTGTCTCTTCAAATAATATACACCCATTAAAATAAATCATTCAAAATAATAAATAAATGTTTTTTTTGCAAACAAATAATTTAAAATAATAAATAAATATCATTCTGCAATTAATTGTTTGCTACACATAATAATAATAAGATTGTTATAATCCATATGAATGTTTGCAACAAAAATTAATTCTTTGAGTTTTAAAGTTATAGGATGAAGTGAAAAAGGATGATTTGGGCTAGGATTGGTACAGATGAGGTCGTTGGAGCAAAGTCGGGTGAGAAACAAGCAAGATAAACATGGCACGAGAAAGAGACGAGCACAAAAAGGAGCCAGTGCCCCCTGGCACCCCAGCGCCCGCTAGGGTGCAGCGCCAAAAATATTCAGAGGCCAGGGCCCAGCGACCGCAGGCCCTGCATACTTCGCGCGTCAGAGACTCAAAGCCAGCAACCGCTGGCTGGCAGTTCCAGGCGAGATTAAAACCTCTTTTGGGCATCATCTCTCTCGCCCCCAACACTTGTACTCGAATAGTTTACTCCCAAAACACATTTTTATTGCTTTTCTAGTTTAGAATTAGAGAATTCCAATGGATTAAAGTGGATTCCGACTTTGGATTCTTACGTTTCAGTTAGTAAGTTTCTTTTCTATGGTTTCCTTTTGTGATTCTACCATGTGTATCATGCTTGGCTAGATCCTACTAGGATTGGATGTTTGTGTGCTTGTTCAATGTTTGATTGATGTATGCTCGTTGATTAACTTGTTTTGTATGGAATTTAGTGCTTGATCACCATTGAATTCATCTGTACATGTTTAAGTAGATTGATCATTTGCTTAAATATAAGGTATATGGTAAATCAAAATTATTCTTAATCAGAAACGTAGAAATAATAGTTTATACGAAGTTAAGTAATTATTAGAGGTGTGAACTATATACGAAAGTGAAGATCACGGCTTAGTGTATTAATACGAAAGTAATTTGCTAAGCAACCTTTAGTGTTCCTAATCGAGTATGAATGCATGATCAATTAGACATTAAATGAGAGTCGAACATTTGATCCTAAAGCTTCAATCCGTTGGTATTCGTTTAGTTGTTTTTAATATCTATTTATTGTTGTTACATCTTATAATCATAGTATGTTTATGATTTCTCTTTTCTTGTTTTAATAACACTTAAGATTAGAGTCGCCCTGTTAAGCTTTCCATCGAGATCCGGCCGAGGTTAGCTTGTCACGTGCAATCGACCTCCTAATAATTTGCGAGAACCTAGAGTACACACTTTAAGCTAAACATTCTTCATTATTAGTAGAGAACATATCTCACTCTGAAACTATACATTGCAAACATGCAATTACATGCACACCAACATAAATACATTGATATCATTTTGTCGGCTAAGGTCAACATTAAACAACGTACCGATATCACAACCTTTTACGACATGACTATTCAAATTTATCTAAATTGTGAACTTTATCTTACAAGAGTCATCTATGTTCTTTTCTGTAATTATCGATCAACCACACTAGTTAATATAAAAATAAATTTGTTGGTAATAATTAATTATCTTTTAATCTATATCATTAATTTAAATAATTCAACAGTCAATATTTATTTTTAATTAACTCATATATATTCATTTTTATTTGATCTCTTCCCTCTATATATATACACTTAGTTTTATATAAAAATGAAATGATGCGCGGAAAATAAGAATAAATCTATTACATCAATTTATTTAAAATTAATGACTGAAAGTAATTAAATTAATTTTAAATATTTTTATTATTTTTTAAATAATGTTAATGTATTTTTTATATATATGTAGGCTTAGTTTTATATAAAAATGAAAGGATGCGCGAAAAATAAGAGTAAATCTATTACATCAATTTATTTAAAATTAATGACTGAAAGTATTTAAAATAATTTTAAATATTTTTATTATTTTAAAATTGTGAAAATTAACTTTTAAATGAAGTTAATTTATAATACCATTGATTTATTAAAATATATGATTTGTGATAATTTTTCATTTTTATGTGAAAAAAACACACATATATATATAAATATTAATAAAACTCAAAAAGCACTGTAATCCTCAATCTCTCTCTCCTGCTTCCTGGTGTTGTTGCAGCTATGGCGTCGCTCCTGTTTCCGACTACTCGCATGAGACTAAACACCAGCCTAAGTTTAGCTGCGCCTCCTCCTCATCCACAGTCTTCACGGAGCCCATGTCCGCCCTCGAGTTTTCTCTCTCCTTTCGCTGGGGGCAGCGTCTCCTCCGACTTTGCGGGTCTCAGGATCCGACCCACTTCCCTTATCAGCACTTCCTCCAATTCGATCTTTCCTGGAAAACGTGGCGTTGTTATGGTATTTTATCCCTCCTTTTTAAAAAAAATTGTAATACGTTCGATATATTGAGATAATTTGGTCTGGTGTTGTTCAGTGCCAATATGATTTGGGTTCAATTGTATTCAACCAAATTTATTTGATAAGACCATCCATATCTTCTTTAATTGGGATTAATTTTCGTTCGTCGGTGCTGAAAATTTCATATTCTTTGAGTATTCCCGGACGTGAAAATTTCAGATTATCAAGCTGTCTAGCCAGTTGCTTGGCACTTTTGGTAGATTATTGAGCTTGAAATTCATGTAAAATGTGTAATTGGTTCTTTGAACTATATTGTTAAAAAAAGGACTTAAATGGCAATGCTTGAAAGACATTATTTTTATGGTCATTGACTCATTGTAATCTCTGTTAAATTTCCGAATCATATTGACTTTGATCATCTATCGTACCATAACATAGTTAAAAGGCCATTGTCTTTGGAGCGCTACAATATACCTTTTCCTGGCGAGTAGAACATGATTTTTTAAGACGGTCCGGATTTTATATGAACAAGTTACGTTTAATCCCCTCTGTTGGGACTGGGCCAGGAAATTCTTTGGCTTGAATGTTTCTTGATTATGCTACAAAAGAAGATTAAGTTCTTGAACATCGGTTATAGACCAACCTACGAGGTACCCATTTCTAAGGCACACATAGGTGAAGGGACAGGGACATAGCTGATTAGTGGATTATGCAAAGCAATAAAAGATGAGATCCTGATAAGGGCTGCTCGAGGAGGAACCGTTTTTAGAGTGGGAAATAAATCCTTGTCTTAGTCATTGAAATTGGCCGATTTAGTAAGGACATCCCTTGAGGACTACATTCCCAGCCAATTCCGAAGAGGGTACCTTGGACAAGAAAGTCAAGCCACTTCTTGAGCCCATTCCCCGAGATTAACAGAAATATCATAAGAGACATGAGAGAAGAGGAGAATTCTTCAATTAAAAGTAGAATTATGGGCAGGGAAATGAGTCATATTCCTTGTTAGAGGCGCTGCAAATTCCTGCGGGCAATCAGATTTCCCATACAAGTGTCTGAGGGTTCAGTGACTTCCTGAATGTTGCTAAAGACATGGGTTAATATCCGATAAATGGGAGCTCCATACAGCGGAAATGAAAGCATAATTCGTTCGGATCCTGCCACATGTTCAATCTTTTTTAGCGGTTTCCCCAAAGATTTTTTTTATCTCAATGGGTTCGATAACCACGCGTTTATCTGATTATCATAGCGTACTTCCACATATCCACTCAAAGGAAGGTCATTTCGTAAGGGATGACCCTAAAAACCATAATCTGTCAAAGCCGTCCCTATCGCCGCATTTGCGAAGTGGTACAAGGGTGCGACCTGCTTTTGCGGCGGGAGTGTTGATTTGATCCTCCCTTTTTCTGGTATGTAGCTCCGGAAATGTGAAGCTTTCTATCTAGAGAGGAAGAGAACTTAACTAGTAAAAGATAAAGAAAGGGAAGGACTAAACTCTGAATTCCTGTTAAACCAACAATGTTATTTTTGAGAGACCAAAACTTTGATCATTAATATTGGATCTCAGTTCACGATTTGGTAGTTAGTGCCTGCTCAATGGATATTTTTATTATTAATGCAACCTTCCATTGTGCTCATTCATGGATATTCTGGACTATGATAAGGTATAAATTAAATGTCATAGGCGCTATCATCTTTCATCGATTTAAGTTGCATTACCTAGCACTGCAATCTACAGTTTTCTCGCATATGATGTTTTGATATGTCAAATGTTTCATAGGCTCCCCATTGCATGTAACTTGTGCAGAGAGAACCTTTGTGTTTTGAAGATGTTTATCGAAACCTGTTAACTATTATTAGTATTGCGGAAATTGAAAAATTCAGTTTTGAACTGTATTTCATTAGGCTACTGCTTCACCATCTCCTCATGCGCCTCAAATGCCTCGACTGATCTGTGGTGCACGCCTCAACCAGATCACATGAGGTGGTGCCTTAGAGGCGGTTTTTACTCGAGGCGTGCCTCACGACCGCCTTTTGAAACCATGGACTCTTATTATTGATATTTCCTAATGAACATTTTTAGTGAGAGCTGAAAATTGATCTATACATAGATATATAATATGCACATTGTTTTTTCTCAATTCTTCAGGGACAATCGGTCATGATTGGTGGGGTTTAAAGCTCAATATGAACATTATTAGTTGCCTTTATGACTGATGCAGTGTTGATTTTTTGTGTTTTCTTTACAGGTAATCCCTTTTTCTAGAGGAAGTGCTTGGGAGCAACCTCCACCAGATTTAGCATCATACTTGTACAAGAACCGCATTGTGTATTTGGGAATGTCCCTGGTTCCTTCTGTAACAGAACTGATACTCGCAGAATTCCTTTACCTACAATACGAAGATGAGGAGAAACCAATATATCTTTACGTAAATTCCACTGGGACAACTAAGGTTAGAGCTAATTATTTTTATGTTTGTGGATACCCAACCATCAGATTCTGCCCTTCAATTTACTTTATTGGTATTACCCATCAGCTTCTTAGGGAAAAGAAATCAAAATTGACACAAAGACTCCACCTACACATGAAATGGCCCCCCAATTTAGGTGTATGCCCTTGATACATGATCCACCTCCCTCCTTAAACTTATCGGTTGAAGAGTGTTCTCACTCGGGTATGCTGGAGTATAACTGTACAGCTTTTAGTTTTAGTGGTATACAAAATCATTTTACATGTCAAGGAAAAAAGTTTACTCAAAATGTTGCTTTTGATTTAACTGAATGCATCATCTGACCAACATTTCTTGTTATGAGCATATCATGGTCATAGTTTATGGTGAAGACTCTAGTTATTTACTTGCCTCCTGCCCCCTAATACACCTTTTCACATGGATTCTTTCTCCCCTTCCCGAAACTTAATTTATATGATATTTAATCAAAATTATTTTAGTAGGTGTAATGATTTCTTCATTTTAAATGGATAATTGATAATTGTATGGCGTCACTGCAACGAGATAAATTGTCATTCCTATGTTTGCTAATCTACTGGCAACTTTCAAGAACACTGATTCTTGTTTTCTCTTTTTGTTTTACTTTCTGTAGGATGGTGAGAAGTTGGGCTATGAGACTGAAGCATTTGCAATATATGATGTTATGAGGTTATAAATCTGAAACCACATGAGAGAATATTGGATCGTATCTGTATGTAAAGCTTGCAAGCTGCATATCCATGGGAAACCTAGATCAACTCAAAATTAAACTTTAGTGGCTCACTGGCTCCATCGTGTAACAGGAATAATTTACCACATTGATAACATCGCAGAAATTACAGCTACTTTTTGTGAACCATTGGGTTCATTTACCAGTCTCAATCTGGGAATTAAACTTCCTATTTAGTTTCTCATTCAACTATTGATCACATTTTATGGAAAAGCTCTTATTAATCCTTAGAGGATCTGGAAATTTGAAGAAAGCAAATATCATCTTTTCTGTACAATTATTTCATTAACAGAACCTAGTGAACTTCTGTTCTGTTTGCAATTCTAATTTTCACTCCGTACAGATATGTGAAACCACCAATTTTCACGCTGTGTGTTGGAAATGCTTGGGGAGAAGCTGCACTTCTACTGGCTGCTGGTGCAAAGGGGAATCGATCTGCCTTACCCTCATCAACAATCATGATCAAGCAGGTTTTCTTCTTAGCCATAAACATGGTTTAGGATTTTACCTCGAATATTTCAAGAATAGGTTGTTTGGCTTTGTTTCCTGAAACACTCAATCGACTCATTTGTAGCTAAATTTCTAATCCCGTAAAATTATGAAGTCCCTATGATACTATTTTAATTTCTTTTGATAATCTCAGTTTTAGTTCGTTTTGATTCTCTGGTCTTATACAAGTTACTTCTCAGCCAATTGCCAGGTTTCAGGGTCAGGCTACTGATGTAGAGCTTATGAGGAAAGAAGTTAGAAACGTGAAGGCTGAGTTGGTAAAATTAACAGACCCATTCACTCATTTATGCCCAAGAAATTTATTGGAAGATAATTCTCTCAGAGTTTTTTGGTTAATCGCTCTCTCTTTCTTATCTATCATGTTTCATGTGCACATTGACATGGCAGCATGTATTGAGTGGCATTATTTTTATGTCATTGTATGCAAAAATAAATCTACATTAACAAATGCATATTTTATTTGAAAGGTTAAACTCTACGCGAAACATATTGGAAAATCACCTGAGGAGATTGAAGCAGACATAAGGCGCCCAAAGTATTTTAGTCCCAGTGAGGCTGTTGAATATGGAATCATTGACAAGGTACATTAGCCCTTTCGATTAATCATGATTCCACTTTGGCCTATGATAGTTCTGTTGTAACATTATTATTTATATTGAAGGTTGTCTACAATGATCGTACTACTGAAGACAGAGGAGTTCTATCAGACCTTAAGAAGGCACAACTTATTTAGATGAATTTCGAATGCTTTTTGCCGTGGCCACAGTAGCATCGGTATACTTTTCCCAATCAAACAAATGGATTCGAGATTATATGCATTTTGAGATGTTGGGAGGGAGTGCAGATGGAGAAGGATCTATTGGAATCGTTCTAAATTAAGTGGAGCTTCGTGTTTATAGTCCATGAAGTCGGTGTAGTAATGCATTTGTTGTATGTTATGGTAGTAACAACTTGGCCAAACTAACATTTAAAGAAGTTTCGATGCATCGCTTTCCAGTGTATACAGTGTACTACAGGTGCCTCGCTTAATTTGAATTTGGCACCATTTATATCGAAAGATCTGGAATTTTTTTGAAAAGATTTATAATGGATAAGGGAATTGAATGATCATTTGTTTTCATACTTATGGTTTGTCATTCCTGTATTCTACCTTTTCATTTTATGACAATTATCTCTATGTATTTATTTTAATTATAGAAATTTTATTTTCAATAGAATTAAGAAAGAAATACTTTCAACTTGTGGCAGATTAAGGGCTTTGTTGGCTTTGTTAAAGTAACAAAGGCTCTAAGAGCCATTAACAAAGAAGGCGGGATACCAAAAAATGTTGAGATGACTATACGAGAGAAGAATATTGGAGTTTGTATACATTAAATCATGTTTTATGTTTGGACGTTGTAATAAATTTGATTTTATTTTAGTATAACGAGAATAAATGTTTGTATCATTGATTTCTAATTTATTTTTATTGATTATTTAATTGCAAACAAGTTTATTTTCTACAATGGTAGACTGGGCGGTGGATCCATGATCATGGAAGGTAACACAGTCGGCTCCTTTGTAGAATAAAGTTCACAAATTAGACAGACTTTGACAGTCTGGTCGGTAAAGGCTGCTGTATCATTCGATGCAATAGCTGACCTTAGCCGGCAGAATCGCGTCTTGATAACCTTGAGTTGATTAAATCCACATGAAGCATTCAGAAAGGTTTATTATGTAAGAAATCCGACCAGTTGAAATTTATTCCATATATAATAATTAAAGTTTGAACTAAATCACTCACGAATAAATATATTAATTAATTTTTAGTTTTCGGCGAACTCGATAAATTATTGGATTTAAAAAATTTAAAAGCAGTAAATAATTAATGATAAAAGGAAGATTACATCTTTAATTTGAGTGGGCGCCGAATAATTCAATATTTATTCTATAATGAAGTCGATTAAATATTCATATAAGATCTATATCTTATTATATTTTCTAGAGTAATTAATTGAAATCAAAATTAACTTGGTCAATTAATTAATTAAAGTTAATATTTGACCGGGTCAATTAATTCAAATTAATTGGGTCAAATTGACTTAGTTATTAATTAATTAATTAATTAATTAAAGTTAGGATTTGTCTTAGTCAATTAATTGGATAAAGGAATATTATGGATAAGGTTGGACTTGATTTTATAGTGGATGATCCAGGTCCATTCTCATTTGAAACTCTGACCTAGCCCTAAATTACATTTATAAATAGAGGGGAGGAGGTTGTCGAAAATCATCATCTAAACACCAATTTTCGGTCACACACACTTCACACTCAATGTGTGTTTTTCGAATTCAATGTATTACAACCTTGAGAATTTGATTCTTTCATCCCCTTTCGATAAAACTAGCGGATTATCGTTCACATGATAGTCGGACTGTAGGTGAGGTCATAGTTCAGAAGTTTCATAGGTCTGATTCGACTTAACGGAGTGTATTGTTGTCCGTTGCCGAATATACAAATCGTCTCTTCACAAGCGGAGGATTTGCGAAGGAAGATGTATTAAATTTATTCCGCAATTTAATTTCTTTTTTTTGGTAAATAAATAATTAATTCCATTAATAAATAAAACACAAGTACAAGCAGAGCCCAACTTAGTGGAAACGGGACTGAACTTGATGCCATAGGGATCCGACAAAAGAGGATACTCATAACATCAAGCAAGTCAAAATGAGCAATAAAGGAGTAAGCGGAAACAAAAGGTAACTAAGTCCGAAAATTAGCTGTGGGGCTATCACGTCAAAGGCTAATGCAAAAGCTAGAAAAAGGCCAAAGCATGAGTAGTCAGATCCCGGTGGGGGGCACGCCAAGGGCATCATGTCTCGGCGGGGGGCGCACCATGGGCGTTGTGTCTCGACGGGGGACGCGCCATGGGGGTCGTCTCGGTAGGGGGTGTTCCATAGGAGCCGTGACTCGGTAGGGGACGTGCCAAAGGTTCCGTGTCTCTGTGTGAGGCATGCCATGGGCATCGTGGCTCAACGGTGGCACGCGCCTAGGGCAGCAAGACTCGGCAGGGGGCGCGCTTAGGGTGGGATCACTCGACAGGTTGCGCACCATGAGGTGTGTGAGGCTAACTGGTGATGCAGGGATAGAGTAATTGGCATGCGTTATGGGCAGGAACTTGGCCAGGGTATAACAATCATTTACCCAAAAAGTATGTGTGAGGTGCCATTCCAATGTCTATTCCTATCACATAAGATTTTTTTATTTTTGACTACTATAGGGAGGAAAATGTCACTTGGGCATGTGGCACCAGTGGTTAGGCCATGGCTCGGCAAGCATTGGGGGCTTAGCTCCGGAGCGTACCAAGGGTTGGAATTATCAACGATGGTCCAGCGCCGGCTCCGGCTGTGCTCTGACGACTATGCGGCTGGTCTCCCATTCCACCGAGGCACGTGTCACAAGGTAAAAATATGTCTCGTGTGTATAACTCGACCCAAAAATAGGAAATTCGAGGCCTAAGTGGCCTTGGCATAAAGATTCGGGGGTGGAATGAGATATGGATATACATCATGGCACTCACACATGGGTGCAGGTGGTGCATGACATGGGCGCCCACACTTAGACGTGTGTGTACTGCTCCATTATTTGGTGGTGATGGCCGAGTGCCAAGGCACACACACTCGGACGTGTGGGCAGTGCTTAGATGCAATGGTGTTTGTCTGATGGCCAAGGCACACGCACTCAATTGTGCGGGCAGTGCAAGATGCTAAGGTATTTGGCGATGGGACCATCGGCAGTGGACGCAATCGGTCGTGCGGATGGAGCTTGATGCTAAGATATGGGGTCATGTGGCCATCGACGCACGCACCCGTATGTGCGGGCAGAGCATAGTGCTAAGAAATGGGGACTTGGGGACAGCGACGCACGCAGGCGGAGCTTGATGTTAATAATGGGGCCAATGGCGCACGCACTCGGACGTGCGGACGGAGCATGTGCTAAAAAATGGCGCCAACGGCACATGCACTCGGTCGTGCGGGCGGTGTTGCACTGATGATGATGGGTGATCAAAGGCCGAAGGTGCAGATGGTTGGCCAAAGGCCGAAGGTTCACATTCACGGATGAACGGGCAGAACAAAAATATATGCAAGGCCAAAGATATGCCAGAGTGGGCAAGACTAGATGTAGTAAAACCCAATTCACACAAACTCCACCAACTGACCCAACAGAGAACGTAGTCCACTAAAAATTGATAAGCTCATGTAGGAACATATGGTAGAGTACCTTGTATACATGCCTTTTGATTTGCTCCACAAGATTCGCAAGTATCGACCGAATTTCCTCTAAGATGGAAACATTCAGAGCTTTTCAAATAAGATATATAGTGCAAGCAAGAGCTATCCAGCACGCCTTCTTAAGAATGATAAACCCAATTTCAACTTTCATGATCCATTTGGCGGCACTAAGAAGGGTTGTGGATCAAGTTGTGAGCCCAAGACAGTTCCTAATGTTAGCCCAAATTGACTCAACGAAGCCACATTCAAAGAAGAGGTGGCCTATATTTTCAGGTCTTGTACAAAAGCAACAAGTCGGATCCATATCAAGGAAATGAAGCTTTTCTCTGGTAAGAAGACGATATATATAAGCAAGCCAAGCTAGGAAAGCAAATTTCTGGGGGAATTGCATCCATATATTCTGTTTCACGGCTGAATATTCCCCTTGCCCCGAAGGAGACCGTAGACTGTTGACGTATTAGATTTGATGGATCCACTTGATCTAGAGTGTGTGCTTTTTTTTTAATGTTTCATAAGATTCGTGCAAGAAGTGCTTTATTCCATGTGTTCCCGTCACGAAATCTCAGTCCACCTTCATCTTTAGAGTGGCATAAAGTCTTCCACAACAAATAGCTTTCTTGAATCCCCAAAGGAAAACCCGACAAATGGTGGCAATCTTATCAATGACAGAAGCTGGTAGTGGGAATTTTGAAGCCAATAACACTCAACTCCTTAGGCTATGGACCAGATTAGTTCGACTTTACCGGCATAAGACAAAGAGTTAGAAATCTAGGCGTTAATGTATCCCGCAATGCTATCAATTAGGGGAGTATAGTGGACGACGTTAAGATATTTTGAGTGAAGAGGTATGCCAAGGTACCTTATTGGAAGTGTTTCAGTAGAGATGTTAGCCAAAACACGGATATCCTCCAAATCCTGTCCATGAATACCCGCTGTGAAGAGAGAGGACTTTAGTTGGTTGACTGCCAACCCAAATTTACGTTGGAAATCATTGAGTGTGTCCATAATGATTCGGGCCGAAATAACATCTTGTGCTGAATATAATAAGATCATCCGCAAATGTAAGGTGATTGATTTGGAGTGCCTCACATTTTGGATATAAGTTGCAGTGAGAATTGCCCGACGTGTTAGATTTGAGGCCCCTAGATAGGTACTCCAAACAGATGATAAAAAGAAAAGGGGACATCGGGTCACCTTGCCTAAGTCCGCATTGTCCTTTGAAATAACCATGCAGGCTGCCGTTGAGGAAGATAGAGAAACTGGGGGTTGCGACACATTCCATGACCCAATAAATGAACTTATGAGGGAAGTTGAGGCCCGTCAGAATTGACTCCAAGAATTCCTAAGAGATGGTATCATAAGCTTTGCGAAAATCAATCATGAACATGCAACGAGGGGAAATATGCCTTTTGGAATAGCGATGGATAAGATCTTGAGCAAGGAAGATATTCTCGGTTATATTACGCCCTTTAATGAATGTCGATTGGGCTCCATCAATGAGTTTACTCATAATCCCCGCAAATGTTTATGCGAGAATCTTGGTTATGACTTTGTAAGAGATATTGCAGCATGCAATTGGGTGGAAGTCTGCGAGACCACTCAGATTGTCAGATTTTGGGATAAGGGAGATGGTCGTGTGATTGACTCCCTCAATAATTTACCAGATTGGAAGAACTCAAGGATAGCATTACTGAAGGAATCACCAATGGTGTTCCAAGCTTTCTTAAAGAAGGCAGATTAGAAGTTGTCGGGTCCCGGAGCCTTATCATCTAGGATGGAGAAGAGGGCATCTTTGGTGTCCTTAAGTGTGATAGGTTTGCCGAGATCTTGGCTATCCTCATAACACAAAAGTGGTCCAACATGAATAATATCAAAATCAATCGGGTTCGTGGATGTAGCTTGACCAAAGAGATTGTGGAAGAAATCAAAAAATTCCTTCCCAACTTCACCAATGGATGTATTCTGGGTCCCGTCAGTACGCATAATGGTAGCAATGCTATTGCGTCTTTGGTTCTTTTCACCATATCATGGAAGAAGCGGGTGCCTTTGTCCACCAGGTTAAGGTGTCTGATCTTAGTCTTTTGGGCATAGAATTGTGTCTCTGCCTCAACAAGGAAGGCGATCCGACGTCTATGAATTTTGATCAGGGCATGGATCTCATGATTCGAGGAATCTAAGTCATGCTGAGTTTGGAGATTCTTGTGATCGTCATTAGCAGCTTCGGCTCGGCTAAATATGTGGCTGAAGTGCTCCGAGTTGAGAGTTTTCAAGGGCTGCTTGGGTTGACGTAGATTGCAACAGAGTTGGAACTGGGAGGTGCCTTCAATTTGGAGATCCCAAGTGCTCTCCACAATGTTGGAGAAATTATCATGCATAATCCACATGTTGTGGAAACGAATGGTTTTGCGACCTTCCTCTTGTTGGGAACTAGAAAGATCAATGTTGGCTGGAGAATGATCTGAGAGGTGCCCCGATGGAAGAAAGTTAGCCACGCAATGTAAATTCCACATATTGTTGATCAAGACCCGGTCTAATTTGATGCACACTTGACCATTAGTCCACGTAAAAAAGCATCATGTGGAAGGGCAATCAATAAGAGAGCATGATATGCAACAATCTTGAAAGTCCCTCATTTTGTAGGTTGTGGGAGTATTACTGTTGGCTTTTTCCTCGAGCCGGAGGACACAATTAAAATCCTCCATAACTATCCAGGGTTAGGAGATAGTGTTGGAAAATTAATTAAGGGATGACCAAAAATCACAACGATTGACAACCGTATAGAAAGCATAAACAAACGAGCATGTGAATGAAGCATGGACGATAAGCGAGGAAACCTGGCAATGGATAACTTAAGGGTGAAATTGCATTACTTGGAGTCTGATTTTGCTAGCATCCCATATAATAGGAATTCTCCTGCCACTAGTAACGTTGAAGTTGTTAATTTGCTTCCATTGTGGAAAGTAAAGATGAGCGAATCAATCTAGCTTATCCTTTGAGAATTTGGATTCTAGGAGGCAAAGAAGTTTAATCTTTGAGCTCCGAATAAGGGAGGAGGACACCCTTTGTTTTTGGGACTCGTTAAAGCCCCTGATATTCCAAAACGTGACCTTCATTGCTCTTTGGGGGACTAGGTCCCCAAGTTTTTATCCTTGCGTTTCTTTGCCTTCACAGGACGATCCCCTCTAATTTTGGTAGCCTCCATAATGGAATCAATAGACGATTTCCCTTTATCAAGAGCAACGGGATTGCTCTCGGCTGCCTCAACCAAAGGCTTAATGTCTGGAGCTAAAATCTCTTTGGATTTAGATCGGCTTAGAGTAGTTGAAGGTGAGCGCGCAGAGTCTCGCTTTCTGTGGGCTCCAATTGGTGACTTTGATCTATGGGGTAAGGGTTCACCCCATCAACATCTTTAAGCTCTGTTTGGGTTGTCATCTGAGGAGAGTGGGGTCTAAGGCACTGGAGATGTGCTTCCTTTTTGGCTGCCTCGAAGCGGGGACTTGGAATGCATTGGTTTAGTATGATTGATTGGTAGATGACCAGAGGCGTGTAGCTCATCCACAATATTGGAATTGGCTGCCTCTCCAAGAGGATTTTCCTTCACTCTTTAGTACAAGCAGCTGACTTTGGGTTTGGAAGGGGAGTCCTAGATCGACTCCAAGTTCTCATCTGGAGAGGGGGATGAAATGAGTCATTGCAGGCTCCAACATGGTGGCCAAACATTTTGCATGTGGTGCAATACTTTAGGTTTATGTTCATTGTCAATCTTATGCATAAGGATTGACTCGTTTGGAAGTTTGATTGGCACTTCCATAACTAGTTCAGTTGTGGCATCAACTTCAACTAGAATACATGCGTGGGAGATCCTACGTCTTTGCAATGTGAGTGTGTCACAACATATGGAATTGTCAATGCGCGTTGCAATTTTGTTATGTGCTTTTGGGTGGTAACACTATAGAGGGAGTCCTTTGAGGTGGATCCGCATTGGAATCTCTGTAATTTCCATGTCTTCAAAGGTGAAGCAAGGCGGGAGCTTTCGTAGGAGGGAAGCTCGCCCAAAAGCACTAGCAGGTCGACTAGCGAGGACCCGTTGCATATCATTCTCTTAAGCAAACTTGAAGACCAGCCAACCCGATGGGTGTGTGAGTACTTGACAGTCGGCTTTCCAACAGACCATGATATTGAAATAGCTTTTAAACTAGGGAATTTCCCTGCGAAAAGTCCAAGCAAGCAATTTCCCCAGTCGTTGTTAATGTCGTAAATGTCGTCCTTGTCAAAAGAGATGATTGAATCTGCACATTCCCTCGGGCAATGATTGGAAGCGTGGGAGGGAATGTAGGTCGGAGAAGGCCCTTTTTTGTGTGATAGTTGTCTCATTCGGCTCAGATCGAACCTCGTTCTCTATGTCTGCTGGGCAGGACCGGTTCCCTGCCGTCAGGGTATTGTGGTGCGCCTGTAGTGGATTACACGGATCAATGAGCAGGGGCCCTGTTCATGGTGGCTACCGAAGTTGGGGGTTGGACCAAGATCAGATTTCCCCAAAGGGGTGTTGGAGGAGGAGTCTAGAGATTCACTCACAAAGATGTCATCTTGGTTGGATTCAGAGAGAGCAGCCAAGTCAATTTTAGCGTATTTTATCTTAGCTTTGGTTTTTTCCATGTTTGCTGCACACAGATCTGACCAACAAAGAAAATACAGCCAAAACATGCAAGTATGTGCAAAAAAGGAGGGCACAACAGTCCACAAAACAATTAAGGGAAAGAGTGCAATATGCTCTCAGAAAAACAACACAAGAGCAGGGCCAGAAATGGTAATGGCGTCAGAAAAAGCCAAAGGGGTGCTGGAGGAGGAGTCTAGAGATTCACTCACAAATATATCATCTTTGTTGGATTCAGAGAGAGCAGCCAAGTCAATTTTGGCGTATTTTGTCTTAGCTTTCTTTTTGCCCATGTTTGCTGCACACAGAACTGACCAGCAAAGAGAATATAGCTGAAACATGCAAGTATGTGCAGAAAAGGAGGGCACAACAGTCCACAAAATAATTAAGGCAAAAAGTGCAATATGCTTTCAAAAAAACAAGATCATACTTCCCCAAAGATCAGTTCATGGTGGCTACCGGAGTTGGGGGTTGGACCAAGATTAGATTTCCTCAAATGGGTGCTGGAGGAGGAGTCTAGAGATTCACTCACAAAGATGTCATCTTGGTTTGATTCAGAGAGAGCAACCAAGTCAATTTTGGCGTATTTTGTCTTAGCTTTGTTTTTGCCCATGTTTGCTGCACACAGATCTGACCAACAAAGAGAATATAGCCAAAATATGCAAGTATGTGTAGAAAAGGAGGGCACAGCAGTCCACAAAATAATTAAGGCAAATAGTGCAATATGCTTTCAGAAAAGCAACACAAGTGCAGACCCAAATATGGTAATGGCGTTAGAAAAAGCCAGGAGAGTTAACCTAGCTCTCCAAGGGTGGATTCCCAAGAGAAATGAAGATGAAGGTAGATAGAGTTACCTTGACTGGAAAAGTGGCCAGAAAAAATAATGTCTCCCCCGTAGTATGCTCCTGGTATCGTCGGAACGATAGAGAATAGAGCCAACTAAATGACACTTGGTTTGTGTCCACGAGCCAGTCATGTCTTAACCCAGAGAGAAATCAGCTCGAGGGGTGCAAGGCTGGGAAAGGGATGTCTCTATCACAATAAAGACTTGATATCACTGGAGAGATGGTAAAACAGAGTAAACATCACCTTTTGTTGGCATCCACGAGCCAGAGCACAACCAAACACGAACAAGATCCAGAAAGAGATACAACTCGAAGGAAACAAAATAAATGAGTCCTCAAGAGTCGCCGGAAAAAGAGCAGCAAGACATATCCGTCAATAAGTAAGCTTGGGCAAGATAGAGCGATTTTTGGCTAAGAACCAGTCCAATGAAGAAAGATGGGGCAGCTAGCTACGTCCCAGAGCTTCTTTTCCCTGGCGAACCAGCCAAGGCTGGCGAGAGAAGGTCGCCACCAGTAGGAAAAAACCTACAATAAATGGACTTGAATGCTCCAACCAACCAAAACAATCAATATTGCGAGTTGTAATAAATGATATCCAAGATGATTAAGAGCTTAAGATGCAAAAGATGTGGATGGAAAACCTCAAAGGCATGAGAGAGAGATCTGAAAGAGCAAAGGGAGTGGGCACTCTCTAAAGAGAATTCAGCTAGAGAGAGAAAAAATCTTAACCCACTATTGACTAGATTCACTAAGAGCTCTTTCTACAATTTAATTTCTTCTTTATGTGGTATATGTGTTTAGAATTGCATGATTTATTTAAATTATTAAACCTGAGGATGCTACGAATCGCGAGCCCTTCATTCAGGTTCCTTTAGATGGTATTGAAGTCGGTCACATGATTCAATTTTTTAAATAAATAGGATTTAATTCGATTTGATATGCATGTGATTTAATTTGATATTAGTTCTGCTAAATTTAAATTCTTCAGAATATATGTGATAATTGACTATCTGAATTCAATACCACTATTTATCCGCTTTCAATTTATTTTTTCGGTGGCCTAGTTTATGGTCGGAGTTGTAATAGCAAGGGGATTGATCGTGTTAGATTATATTATTCTTTTGTAATTTTTTCCATTTAATTTTGTAATTAAGTGAGAGGAGAAACGACGACAAAAAATGAGGAGAGACGGAGGCCAGATCCAGGTCACGACACGAGTCACGGAGTCCCCCGACAGGTGTTGCGTAAGGGCGGCACAACGCGCAGGCACCCTCGGCAGCAGCGCCAGGCGCGATGTGCGGGCGCGGCACGACTCACGGGTGAGGCGCACGGGCGGAAGCAGCACACACACAAGGCTACGGCTGGGAGCAGCGCGTGACCCAGGCCAAAGACCCAGATTAGCGGGCGTTCCACCCTCAACGTGCGCTGACCGAGGCACGCAGCCAGCCCCAGCAACGCTCAGCCCAGCTGGCGCCCAAGCGAGCGCTAGGCACGCTCCAGCAGCGCGGGCTGCAAGTAGTGTTTAGGTGGCACACAATGCCAGTGCTGGTCACCCGGCGATGCTCCCCAGACCTGTTAGGCCTCGGCAGCCTCAGCCATGCCCACCCTTCACCTCTTGCACACCTCCGGACGCTAGTGGTGTCCGATCTAGGTTTGGCGGTGGCTCGGCGGCGACATTGGGAGATGGACGATGAACGACAAGATGAAATCCGGTGAGAATTTGTTTCCTCATATTGAGGGATTTGTTTCCTATATTTGAGGGATTAACTTCCTTAGTCTGTGGGATTTAATTTCTTGAAATTGAGGAATTAATTTCAAAGATTTGAATGAGAGTTAATTTCCTATAGTATAGGAATTAATTTTCAAGATTCGGTGGAGATTTGATTTCTTCAACTATGAAGAATTAATTTTTGAGATCGGGAGGAGACTTGATAACCTTAATTTTATAAATTAATTTCCATAACTCGGAGGAGATTTGATTTCCTATAATATAGGAATTTACCAGTAATTTTCTAAATTTTAGGAATTAGTTTCCAATCACTGGAGTTTTATTTTCATAGAGATTATGATTTAATTTCCTTATTTAGGCGATTTTATTTCCTTATTCGATTTGGATAATTAGTTGCAGATTTATTGTCTTATTTTCAGATTGTGTCCTTATCTGTTTTGATTGGCTTTATCTGCTTTTAGTATGAGTGATCTTATTTGATCTTATCTAATCTTATCTGCCATAATATATTATTATCCCGAAAAACCTTTTATTAATTAAAAATGACTAAGCAATAACTATAATTACATTTTATTAATTTAATTTGCTATGATTACGTATGGTCTCCATGAGTCGGTCTTTTCGTGAAGTAATTTCTCTTAATTCCAAGCAGGATCACATCTTACCAGTTCACGCAATAGACTTCTTTAAGATGGTTGTAAGGCATTGTTTGGTGGTAATATGACCCCTCTGATGTGAGCTTATTTAAACCGAATGATGTAATTTGGTGTTAGTACTCACGTTACGAGCTTAGATATATTCTGGGAATTATAGCACCACAATGCGACCTCTGACTGTTGGGTTGTATGACTAGTAAAAACCGTTTTAAAATTGAGTGGTGTAATCGATCACACCACGTGACTTGCATGATTTAATTTTAAACAGTATGTTCAATGCATGATCGTTTTATTTAAAGGTTTTTCTATTATTTGCGTTTGAGCATGTTATGATGATAGACTGTTTATTTTATTCTAGTTTCTGTAAACATGACTTTCAAGTCACTTACCTCGACTTTTAATGAGATTATACTTGAATGTCCTAAATACCATGATTGGTTTAAATATTTAGATAATGTCTTGACTACTAATGACATTGCGTATTTGGGATTGTTCTTGACAAAGAATGCCCTCCAAATTTCCTAAGTACCATTGGAGAAGGAGGAATGTCAGTCCTCAAGTGACAACAAACTGGAAAATGTCTTGAGTGTGATCAGATAGGACACTGGAAATATGAATTTATGCTTCGTAAGAAGTGGAGAAATAGTTGAGATACATCTTACGCCTTAGTAGTAAAAACATGTTTGATGGCTACTTCTGCCCAAACTTGGGTGGTAGATACGGGCACCATGGATCATGTTTGTTGTGACTTGCAGACATTCATGCGAACTGGAATACTTAAGGAAGACGAGATTTACATCTCTTTGGGCGATGCTACGAGAGTGGCGGTTGTTGCAGTGGGAGACGTGCAGTGAAAGTTTACTTCTTTTGTCATAGTATTGAGAGATGTTTTGCTCGTGCTCAATTTTAGAAAGAATTTAATTTCGGTTTCTAAATTGATTCAAGATGGATATTTGATTTTCTTTGATGATTGCGTAATTATCAAGATAGGAAATTATGTTATTTATATCAGCACGATGGTAAAGAACTTGTATACTGTATATGCACAACCTAACCAACAAACTAATGCAACTTTTAACTTATCTACTGACTTCAAGAAACGAAAAGCTTCTTGTCTGTCGACGAATGATACATATCTGTGTCACTTAAGAGTTGGTCACATTAACCTGCCTAAGATTTGAAACTTGATGGAACATGGCGCTTTGGAAGAACTCCAAGTAGAATCATTTCCGACTTGTGAATCCTGCTTGAAGGGTAAAATGACCAAGAGACCTTTCAAGATAAAAGGAAATAAAGCTAGTGATTTGTTGGATATCATTCACTCTGATGTCGACTCAGGCAAGAGTGAGACACAGTATTTCATCATTTTCATAGATGATTACTCGAAATATTCATATGTCTATTTGATGCACCACAAGTCGGATTCCTTTGAGAAATTTAAAAAATTCCAGACATTTCTAGAGAATCGTCATGACAACACTATCAAATGTCTACGTTCTGATCGCGGAGAAGAATACCTCAATGCTTAGTTTTTGAACTATTTATCAGAAGTAGAGATTCAATCTCAGTTGACTGCACTAGGGACTCCCCAACAAACGGTGTAGCAGAGAGACGAAATAAGACGGTTATGGAGATAGTAAGATCTATGATGAGTTATGCAGAGTTGCCTACTTCATTTTTGGGATATGCTCTAGATACGGTGGTGAAAAAAATTAAACTTGGTGTCATCCAAGTTGATCCCTAAGACACCTACCGAGTTGTGGACCAGAAGAAAGCCTAGTCTAACACATCTCCAGGTGTGGGGTTATCTAGCACACGTGCTAGAAAAAGACGCTGAGAAACTAACACCTTATACTGATTTGTATTTGTTTGTAGCATATCCTATAGAGACGAATAAGTGGGAGTCTTATAGTCTTATTGTCATGCCCCGATACCGAGGGATAGCGCAAGCACCAAAGCGTGACTAGGGGAAAGAAAAGAAGCGAGAAAGAAATGGGGACGTGGAACATAATCATGGTGGAGGAATTGTCCTTAAAAAATGGACAGTAACTTGTTTAAAACTAGGATTAATTTGAATGGGGAAGAGAAAAAAAAATTAACCCACCAACAGATATAGTCAACCATGATATCGTGATCAATGAACATTCGAATGCAAACAGATGTAATGCAAGACGGGGTTGGAGATTATAGCTCATAACATGGGAGCGGTAATCCAGAATCCTAAGCAACCAAATCATCCAATATAAGCCGTCAATTAAGGGCGGAGGTTAGTGAGCCTAGCTCACCAAAAGGAGTCACTCACCTAACTCACAAAGTGTGGTTGGTGCTACACGACAACATCACAATGGGTCAAGGATTCGAGCGTCCAAAAGGGGCCGACTACGTCTAAGCTCTCTTATAAACATGAATGCATGTAATAGACAATAGTAATTCTCGTGAAGGAAAAATAGATCATTTTAATGTCATGAAGCCAATAACATGAAGAATTCGAACCGAAAAGAACATGAACTTGGCAGCGGAATACATAACATGACAGTTTGCAACAACCATTTCCTTAGCCTCGCACAACACCACCAGCCGCTCAATCTGCAAAACAATTTGAAAACATTTTGCAGGGCTGAGTACTAATGTACCTCGTGGATTATACCATTTAAAAACCTTTTATGAAATCATTTTCTGAAAAGAATATACATGTTTCCATAGTATCACATAGAAAGTTTTAAAACAGAAAATCATTCTATGCATACCAAAATCATTGAGTCCTCATTTTTCTTAGCTCAATATTGGCATTAGATATCCTTCTATAAACATATGGGGACAGCCCATAGAGGTTCATCATTTATGTCCTTCATCAGTAAGCAAATACCAATACCGTGTGATAATCGTAAATCTGTCAAATGTCTTGTTCGTAATCGTAAGCACCTGAAAATTATACGAAATAACTTTTGGCCTCAAATCCCAAAACGTAACCCGAATAAAGTGAAAATGAGGAACCGAGGGATTTCTATGTCTTCTAAGGTCATTTTGGCAATTCCCGAGTTTTCAAATTAACTTGGTCCAGAAGACAAAAATACTCAGGACATTATTCCTTATAGAAATATGTAAAAAAAATTTAAAATATGCAACTTTACCTCGAAGCTTACTCGAGAAGATTTGTAATCTTTTTCAAATCTATGAAAATTGGACCAATGAAAATTAATGAAATTTCTTCTAGAAAATCGTATATTTTTTTCTCTACATGTACTATAAATTTTATCAAAAAATGATTGACCGTGAATATTTTTCCTTTGGAAAAACATGAATATAATGCAATAAATCATGACATGTCGATCCTAATTGGGGTTCAAATCAAAATTCAATTCGACAGAGTAACATATCTTATGGTTAGAATCTTAAAATCTCAAGGGACCTTAGCCGTCTGATAAACAGATAGTCATGAATGGGAAAAAAATGAAGAAGAGAACGAGAGAAGAAAGCATGAAGATGACGGTATCAGAACGATGGCGGCGGTGACTCGACAACGGTTGTGCCACCTTTGTCAAGCTCCATGCCTACCTTCGACTTTACCTTGACGTACCTTGACTTGAATCGATCCTCAATTTTCAAACGCACAAAACCTCGATACTCGAAAATGGAAGGAAAAAAGAAGAAGAGAGAAGCAGAGGAAGAAAGAAGTGTTCTTTTGCTTGGGATGAGAAACTTAGTGCCAATATTTTTCTTTTGAAAAACCCTACAAAATGAGTATAATATTGACATGCTTTTGACTTATGCATGAAAATATCATTTTTAAAGAAATGCTTAAAAAGTTTCACCTGATGCCAATTTCACATGGTATGTTCTAATAGGGTCTAGTCTCTCCCTAAAATCTTTAATTAGTCGTAGTAAGATATCTAAACTCTATTAGATAAATTCGGGGCATTACACTTAGAGATCGCAAGGTCGTGATTAGTACTTATGCACGATTTCTAGAAGAAGATTTCGTGAACAATCACAAGCTCAGAAGCGAGATCGTTTTCGAGGAACTGAGAAATATAGCTTGTCTAAATCCACAAGAATCGCAACCACCACGAGCTCCTACACAAACACTTGTACCACCAGCAGTAGAGCCTCATCGTATTAAGAGGATTGTTCGTCAACGCGATCGATTCACTATAGTGGGAAAGTCATCTGGCTCAGTCCCAGGCCTAGTTTTGGAACTATGAAATCATTTTCAAACATTGTGGATCACTGAAATAGAAAATCTCTTGACCAACAACACCTTGATGTGTTTCAGGTTTATCTTCCTCAACAAGGTTCACATACTTATGAGTGAATTTCTCATATTGGGACCTTCTTTTTCCACGATTATAATCAGGAGGAAAGCCACGTAACTCATAACACCTGTCAATTGTATGATTAGTTTTTCCACAATGTGTGCATCAAAATTTTCCTCTTCTATAGCCTGAGATAACATTTGTCGTATGACTAGGAAGTTTACTTGATTTATGAGGTTTCACAATAATAGATCCTCCATCCAGACTTCGTTGACGTTCCTTTTGAGAAGCCAACACAATTTTTTTTTGATACATGAGCCAACGGAAAACTGCTCAAAAGTTGAGATCACAGTTGTGCATAGATAGGATTAAAACCAACTAAGAAGTATAGACCACAGTCCGATACTTGGTAATTGCTCCATCTTTCTAGTGCCACAACTACACCAATAAGCGGGTTGAAAATTCTTGAATTCATCCCATATAACACGAAGATTCATATAATAACTACTAACATCCATGGATGCTTGCTTATGACTCTTCAATTCTTGGCTCAATTGAAAAATTCGAGCCAAATTACCTTGAGAAAAGTGATCCTTAATGTTATGATAGTTGTATAACATATAATCGGTGGAATGATTGTAGTGTGTTTCATCAATTAAGGATAGTACATATTTATATAAACTAATAATAGGCTAAACAAGGTGATAGAAAATCCTAATACAAAACTACCATATATACGTTATAACACTCCCCCTCAATCTGGATCATAAATATTAATTATGTTAAGTTTGTTACAAAGATAATCAATTCTAACCCCATTGAGAGTCTTCATGAATAAATCTCCTAACCGATCTTCGGTCTTCATATATTCATGGTAATAAACTCATTTTGAATCTTCTCACAAACAAAATGACAGTCAATCTCAATGTGTTTGCTACGCTCGTGAAAAACTGAGATCGAGGCAATGTGAGGGTAGCTTGATTGTCAACTCCAACAGAATGTGTGCTCCATGCATTGGTGATAAGTGTGAGTCTATTTACAGTACGGTATTTCAAGTTATTAAGCTTGAACTGCTTTTTATGAAAACGTGAATTTACATGTCAATATTTTTAATATGCTCATGTGTATCCTATATGTGACAGATTGGTATTACTGTACATGTTGATTGGCGTTGCTAATCGTTTAAAGTTAACAATTGTGCTTTTGAACCGAATCCTAGCTACCAACGTAGTGAACATGGAATGTCCGGATCGGGTAAACTTGGTCTGGTTCCACGATCTTGGTGAAAGGGTATTCACGGAAGACTTTAGTTTTCCCCGTCTAGTCGCAATAAGGAACACCGTGAATGAGAAAAAAATGATGACGAGCTCGATAAAATGGTAAAATATATATTTTCATATGTGTAGGGTGGGTTTTCTTTTTAAAACGCCCTGCAACATATGGTTGGGCATGTAATATTCTTTGAATGAAGATTTATGTTGTTTTTCACTGAAAAAGTCGGGCAACAAATCACACTGAGTACACTAATACTTAGTCCAAATTTTTCTTTCCAAATGTTTTGACAGGTTTTAGGAGGACAGTGATGAGCTGGCGGCAAGGTGGACATCATTAAGAGTCTTATTCATAATTGTCGATTACCTCGGTGAGATTGATGTTATATTGTTACTTATTCCGCTACTAGTCAGTTTCATCTTATTGACGACCCTCATTATCCAAATTCATGATCTCGTCATGTTGACCGTCAATACAAAACTTTCAACCTTCGATCCTATTTATTTCAATTTTTACTATTTAATGTCTCCAAACATTGAACTCGTGTCGTATCTACAGTGTCCAAATTCCTGGAGTTTTTTTTTCTTCTTTAATTGTTACATCATTTATTGTCATATTACAATATTTTCTTATTATATTACACAGAATCTCAATTCTGCGTAGCCACCTCATGCGGGGCGTTACACCTGCTCTAATCAACATTGTTCAGGCGGAGCAATTTGTTGGGGGAGTTAACGAGGATTCAAATGCCAACCTCATCTCATCCTTGGGTATTTGTGCCTCCAAAACATAGAACATAGTATTAGGAAACACCATTCTAGTCAACAAAAACGAGTTGAAGATATCAAAGAACAGAGTATTAGGAAATACCATTCTAATCAACAAAAACGAGTTGAAGATATCAATATACAATGCGATAAAGAGAACTGACGATTCAGAGGTTGAGGAATGCCATGCCATTGACATCATAAAAATACCTCAGGCCACACTGGAATATGTACTCGGACATTACCTCTAAAATTTCATCTACTCTTATTTCGCTTTGGATGAGGTGTGTGATGAGATTCATTAATACTTATCAGTCCTTGATTGGGTCCATGCTCATTCGGAAGATGGTGCATATTAGTTGGACATCAACTGTCCCGTAGAGGGAAGCCACAAAGAGGCAGAGAAAACAAACGATGCCACTTCGCTACCCTCGTCCTTACCAAATCCGGAGCTTAAAGCACTTCACGGTCATTTAAGATATTTTTTTTTTGAGATAACGAAACTTACCCTCTAATTATTTTTTCTTTGTTGTCATAGATAAAGCTCATAAGCTACTCCAAGTCTTAAGAAAGCATTAATTCATCCAGTGTTCTAAAAATCGGTTTAGGCGGACTAATCGGCGGTCTGGGTGGCCTAATCAGGCAAGCTAGACGGCCTGTGCAATTTTAAGGGTTTTCTAATATTTTTTAATTTGTTAAAAATATTAAACTATGGCAGTGAAGATACTGAAGATTAGATTACAAATATATATTTTTACTTTCAAGACCATGGATATTATATTTTATGTAGCTTATTATGTGTTTTTAACTTTTTATTATGAATTAGAAAATGAAAATATAAATATAAATAGTACTCCCTCCGTCCACCAAGTTTCTTCCTATTTTGTCATTTTAGTTCATCCACCAAGTTTCTTCCCACTTTTATTTCTATTTTTGACAACCCCTTCTCCACTCACTAATTTTAATGTGGGTCCCGTTATCCACTCACAATACATTACACATCATCTAACTTTTTATGGGTCTCATTCTCCACTCACTACATTTTACCCTCACTTTACCATTTACCAACCAAAGTCAACCTATTTTATTAAAACCCGTGTCAGGTCAAAATTGGAAGAACATTGGTGGACAGAGGGAGTAAATGTTTATATATTTTATACTGTAAAATATGATGCAAAAATTAAAAGATAAGCATTATAGTTCGATCCGCCTAGACCCCGCCTAGGTGCTAGTCCCCCCCTCCACTGCCCGACTAGCGCCTAACGACTTTTAGAACATTTAATTCATCATTGGGTGGTCCATTACCGATATCAAGGGGATCAGTCTGTAAAGTTTCATGTACCGGAACTTTCTCAAACCAAACCACAAGCCAAAGGTGAAAAGAGAAGTAATCTTTCCTGGTTGCTGCATTGAGAGCACGGTAGTCAATGCAAAACCTTCCCCCATCACTAATATTTTGTCGATTAACTCGTCATTCTTGTCTTGTACGATGGTCATTCCTCCTTTCTTCGATACAAATTGAGTTGGGCTCACCCATTCACTGTCTGAGATAATGAAAATCATCTCGACATTCACGAGCTTGAGCACTTCTTTTCATATGACTTCTTGCATTGCATGATTAAGTTGGCGTGAAGCACATCGATGCAGTGACATCATGCATGAAGTGACCCAATGCAAAGAATTTCACGTGATCGACCTGCCATGCTGAAGCTACCTATTACTCCAACACTTGGGCTTTTTCTTGAATGTTTTACTAAGGTTAACCATGTGCAGTAACAACACAATATAACTTTCTTGTACAACAATGGCCGTGAGATATACTAGTTTTGGCACGCAGGATCACATTTCTAATAAATTGAATAAAATATACAATTTAAATACATAGATAAATAACACCCTTGAGATATAGTGAGAGAAACCCTAGCCGCCACTCTCTGTAATTCTAGTATTCTTAGGGAATAATATTTCTTCCCTTTTTTGAGAGTGGACGTAGTCGACACACCATTGGCGAACCACTATAAAATTGTCATGTGCAGTTGCATATTTTTCTATTCTTTGCTTTATATTCTTCACATATAAGATATGTGGGTATGACACGCAGGATCACATGTCTATTAAATTGAATAAAATATATAATTGTAATACACATATAAATATCAAATAAATCATGTAACATACAGAGAAGATAAATAAGGAAATCGAGCCCTATGAATTCTCCTATTGTAATTGTCAATTACTTTCTTCCTTAGTTGAAGAATCAATTGCGGAGAGACAATCAATCGCAGCAGCGAGCAACAATCCATGTTGGGTAACTCGAATAGATTCGATCTTCAAAACTTTTGGCACATGTCCGCCTACAACCCGAATATCATGTGGAGATAATCCGTCGGATTTTATCAAGAGGGGAAAGGGGCAAAAATCTCAGTGTGGAATACTGAGGATTTTCAAAAGATTAAACAGTGTTTCAAACATTGTGGTGGCCGATTTTCTCTGCTCTGTGTGGGTACAAATCGATCGCCCCCTCTCTATATATAGGTGTTTGGGCTAGGTCAGATTTTCAAAGGAGAATGAGTCTGAACCTTCAACATAAAATTCAATCCATTAATATTGCCAACAATTACATAATTAATGGCTCAGTCAATTAAACTCACAATTAATTAAGCTAGGAATCATTATATCAATTGAATTTTATATTAATATTATAGACTATACTATAGGATATATATTGAACTATTCAGCACCGATGCAAATTATGAAGGAACCTCATCTTTAATAAATTATTTCTTGCGTTTAAGATTCAATATCCATTAATTAATTAAATCTTGCTGACATCTTATATTAATTAGTGATCCAGTTCAGACTTTTATTATTATATATGAAATAAATTTTAATCGGTCTCGATTCTTATATAATAAACTTCTCTAAATGTCTCACGTAGATAGAATCAACATTGACTCACTGAGACGCGATTCTAAGCAGTAACATCCCATCACTTATCGATAACCAATCACTACTACCCAACACATTACTGTTTACGGTTGTGAAAAATCTGCAAGAACAAAGGCAACAAAGCAATGCTTAATGAGTCATGTATATTTAATGTTACTGACATAGATTAAAAAATAAATAATTCCCGAGACCTCGCTCTTTAGTATCAGCACAGAAGAATTTATCTTACTATGAAACCATACAATACATATATGCAATACATTTATTACAACATAAATGCATCAATATCATTATGTCGGCTAAGGGCAGCTCTCACATCGGAATGATAATGAAACCTTTCACGACTAGATTGTTCGAGTCTATCTGGGCTGTGAACTTTATTCTACCAAGTAACTGACTGTGTTACCTTCTGTGATCATATGTCCACCACACATTCCACAATGTAGAAAATGGACATGTTTGTAATAAAATAATCAACAAATAATAAATTACAAACTAAGGATGAAAATTTGTTTTGATTAAATGGAAGTGAAAACAAGTTGTTACAATATTTAAACATAAAGCATTTTTTGAGATATACGTTAAACCCTAACACAAATTCGATATAAAAGGCATAGGTGAATCATTTACCTCTACTTGCCACGTGTTCACCTTTGCTCGTTTGACGAGCATAGCTGATATTATACCATATCAACTACTCCCCCCATAGTTCCAGAAGTATATCTTATTCTCTATGTGTGATGCTTTCCACAACGTTGTTGTTGCTTTACTGGCTATTGTTATCTGTTTTGTGCAGGAAACTATGAGTCAAGTATTTGACTCAGGTGGAGTTTCTATAAAGTATTTGTGGAGATTTTTTTTTTAACAAATTTTTTGATATGATATTAACTCATCTTCTGGAAATTTGAATCAACTCTCAAGAGATCTGTCGGCCTATTATCCTTCCTTTCAAGTACTGTAGGTGCATTAAATTTTTTTGGCACATTGTATCAGTGTCATTTTCTTTTGCAGGCTACTTATGTACTTTTTGCAGGTCGTATGTGTTACAACTGTCACTTCTCATGGGGAATGTTAATCGCCATTTCATCTCCACCATTAAATCAAATAGGGTGGATGCATACTCACCCTACACATGTTAATTTTCGGTGGAAACATTTCCTGCATATTTCCTTTATAAATACTTCCTCATTATGCCCTTTTCATTCTATATCTTTCATTTCACTATTCATCTCCTTTTTCTCGAATTCTTTTGCGACTTTTGCCCTCGCTCACCTTTATTTCATTCCTTAGATCTTCCTTAATAATTCCAAGTACCCCTTCTTCTTCTCTTTTTATTTCTGTAATCATGCATGCATAAAACCTGGATCAATTTCTCCGATCGAGTGCGACTGTTCGCGATTTAGATATTGTGAAATCGCTGCTTAAAAATACCCTAGGCTTTACTGTGAGACTCTCATGCTCTGGCAAGCGTCCCACCACCATCCAATTTTCTTTTATAGTCTTTTCGAGAAACCAATTTGAAGTTGGACTCCATTTACCGATCCCCATTCCCCTGAGAGCAGAGCTTATATATTTCATATCAATCTTTTCAATGTTTTACATGCTATGATATGTTTATTATAATTGCATGTTTTATATGATTTATCAGATATGTGGATCATGCGAATTTGTGAGCCCCTCAATCAGTAGGATGGTGGATATGAGCTGCGGGGAGCATGACAAGTACATTGCAGGAATGCAATTCATCACACAAATTGACAGAATATTCCTTTTATTGGATAGGGGGTTGAAGCGTGGGGCATTGAGAATGAGGGTTGGACAATTGGCGAAGTCGCCGGTTGGGGGTGGCTCTGCCGTCGCTGATGGGTGAGAGAAGTCGCCGGTTGGGGGTGGCTCTGCCGTCGTCGATGGGTGAGAGAAGTCGCTGGTGGGTGGGAGTAGAGAGCTAAGCATGAACATGTAGTCTATGTCATATGAGTGATGTTGCGTGAGAGACAAGAGTGCGACTAGAGATTGAGACAATCGAAATAAATTTAGGGATTTAAATTTTGAAATTGAAATTGGTGGTGGTATTTCGATTCTTCGGTTCCACCCTATTAGTTGTGGGTATAACGAATCACCGAATATATGATGAGGAAGGGAAATGGTTCCGTACCAATATTGTAAATACTGATTCTCAATTGAATATAACCGACTATTCCAGCTCAATTCCAATCGAAACCAACAACCGATACCGATTTGCTCAACCTTAATGGTAACCAAATTTTCTCGTCATTTTGATCACCAACGTGTTCCACCCCACTTAACGATTCTGTGTGCCAAACTCTAATTACTATTAGCTTTTTATCTTCAAAAAGAAATGTTTTATTTTTTTTATAATTCTTGTTTATTCATTATAAGGGAAGACACTATCTTCATATTTTAAAAAGTATGAGTACGCCGTAAATTCACGAATTAAATGAGGGCGTGTATAAATTTAATCAAATAGTGCGTACAAAAATGCTCACACGGGCACGTCGGGCGTAGTGGATACGCTCGCAAATAATGTGATAAATAAATATTAAATTTTAAATAAAATATTTATTAATTTTCATTTTTCTACTAAAATTATTGATTATGATATAATTTAATATTATTTAATATAAAATAAAAAAAGAATGAACATAATAAAAATAAAATATTAATATGACGGTAAGTTGTGTGCAGGTCAATGGTACATCCTACGAAGAAATAATAATGTCTATACGTGACATGTCAGCTGTGTACAATTTACAAACCCAAAAGCCTAATCAAATGTTGGAAAAAGGTTGCGAAGTCCAATAGCAATACAGCACGTTACTTCTAATATCTCAATTTTTTCTTGATGGCGTATTCCGAATAACAGGATAACGTCATAATAGCAGTGTATAATCAATAATCATATTCTAATTTCTATCTACAATTGCACCACAAAATATTGATGAAATAAAAAAGAGAGATAAAAGTCGAAACATCACGCCTTGTTTCTTTCTCCTGTTTATTATTTTAAATGGGGGTAGTGAGTTCCTCTATGTAAGCATGTCTTTTCTTATTATAGTTTTTTCAACTATAAATTTTTATTTATTTAAATCTTAACCATTAAGAATTGACATCATAAATTCCAGACGACTATTCTTTTTGGGAGGTGGTGGGGTTAGTGGGAGTTGAAAAATAGACATGGCACAGATAAATGTCTGGAGTCACGAAGGCTGAACAATATTCTAAACTAATAATGTTATCTAATTTAAAAGAAAAAAGAAAATGAAACTTTGATAAAGTGTTAATAATTGAAAAAATGGTACACAATTTATCATTGCATCCACATTGATTCCAACTATTGAATTACCAACAGATCCACAATATTTAGTAAATGATTCGAGTAATTGAATTATGAAATTGGAAAAAGAAAATGAATTGAATTATGAAATTGGAAAAAGAAAATGAAGAAGAGGTTGGAAAAGATGCTAAACAAATGAAAAGAGATGGAGATATACTTTATAATATCATTATTCATTACAAGTGAAGAAAGCTCAAACATTTACTTCTGATACAATAAAAAATGAATGAATACAACAATAACAAAGTCATACAGAAAACAAACCCCTTTTCACCCTTTACCAAATTTTCATCTTCTTCTTTTTCCATTGATTTATTCCAAATGGAGTTTTGTATCTCTCAATTTGATTGACTTCCATTCATTCTCAGCTTAATACCCACATCTTTTTTCTCCTTCACTCCTTCTCTTAATTTGGCACTTTTTAGTGGGGTTTGTCTCAGACTAGAAGGAAAGAAAGTAAAAAAAAACAAAGAACAGGCAAAATAGAAAAAATTGGTATTTCATTTTGTATTGCAATTTCTGCAGTGTTTGTAGGGTCTATTGCAGAAAAAGCTTCAAACCCAGAAGCATATATGCTCTAAAAAGGGCTACAAGAAATTATCGGAGCTGAAAATTGCATATATATTTATTGTGGATTTTTTCTTGATTTTTCAGAAAGCTGTTTTTTTTCCTCGGGTTTCTGTGTGTATTTCATTTAAATCCCATCTCTCTCTTTTAATTGAGGAGACTCAAGAAACCCACAGACATGGGAAAGCATGGACCCTGCTATCACTGTGGTGTTACAAGTGAGTTTGCTGATTTTTTACTAGGAACTTTGTTTTCCTTTTCTTTTCTTTTTTACTAAATTTTTTGGACTAGTAGAGATGCTTGGATTCTGTGATTGAGTTAGCTTGTCAAATGATCTTTGCATGAAATGATTGGTCATTCAATCAATAAACTACTCTACGGTTGAATGTTTGGGAATAGAGGAGAATGAGTGAACAATGAGCAATACTATCTATTCATGAATGCTGATATAAATACCTTCTTTTGTTTTGCCTTTTCTTGTTCCTTCTTGCTTGAGTTGCTTCCTCAATGAGCATGTCATTTGCAAATGTTTATATCGAGCCACGTTGATTGGGATCATTATGCTTTCTTCTTACTCTTCAGTTGCTCATTGTCATTGTGTTGAAAGAAAAAATTGAGCTGATATTCAGCTTATTCCAGTGCAGTTATGGGGATTATGATCAAATTTGATTTTCTAGAAATGAATCCTAAACTACTAATGTTGTTATCCTAATAGTAGCTTTCCGACAAAGTTTATGCAAACTGCATTGGCACACTCTTGATACGCCATTTCCATGGCATTATGAAGCATATATGAATCAGTTTCATTTCCTTTGTGAGTAACTTAGAGAAAAATGTGTCTTTCCTCCACAAATTGCAATGCAATTCGAAGATCTTGAAAGAGCTTATATATCATGAAATGGATAGTCCCATCTGAACCAGCATTGTACTGGTTGCTGTTAATCAAATTTAAAAGTAATTTTTGTGAGAGGTCCTACTCCTAAAGGGGAAAGAGGAAAACCAGGATATGGCGCATACTTATATTACATCTCAGAGAGGTTTCCTTGGCTCAATCTAGTGGATTAGCTTACACGAACAATTTTGGCCTCCAACTATCTCATATAGTTGCTAATCTCAGACTTACCTTGGCTTAGCTTGTTGTGAAGTTTCTTAAATGATATGAGACAGTCTATGCTGATCAGCAAAATAGTTCTGAGATCATGTATTCTTGAGATTCAGACTAGACAAGGAAATGATTTTTATGTGTCTTGAAATGGTTTGCAAAGCCCAACTGTCACAAATGCGCATAAACTTTGAAGTCATTACTTTAGAGCCAGTTCTTGTTTCCTATAAGTTTTGTTGTGGACTTCATAGTTTCATTTGGGAATTCAGTCTCATTTTGCTATCAGAAAACTTATTCTTTTAGGTCTCTTATCTTATGATGTCAATTGCTTATCCTATCAGTAGTTACTGATGATTTCTCTTCGGACCTTTAACCAAATATATCTTACTGGGAGCTTTCTACCTATTATGTCATCGTTGCTCGCTGCGTCCTTATAGTTGATATTACCTAGTAGTTGTTTTTCCTGCAAACCTCCTCCTCATTAGAGTGATTTTAACTGAACATTTTAAGTCAATACCTTTTACTCTCATAATGCTATCAGGTATTATATAGATGAGTTTCTTTCTTACTAACAACTAGTTAATAACCTTTCTCAAATTGGTATTAAGTAACCAAGAATTTTGTTGCTATTGTTATAGTTTATTACTTTACCTAAGGGCATATGTTTGGAATTTTATGCATAGTCATCTACTTCTCGGATTTGATATGGTACATTCTTTCTTAAAAGAAACAGGGAATTTGAGTCTAGTTCTGTGCTTCAACATATAATGTGGGAACCTCTTATTCTAATCTCATGATTGGTAATAGGTTTGTTTAACTGCTCATAATTTTGAAACAGGCACCCCTCTTTGGCGTAATGGGCCTCCAGAGAAGCCAGTACTCTGTAATGCGTGTGGATCTCGATGGAGGACAAAGGGAACTCTGGAAAACTATACACCTTTACACGCTAGGGCAGAACCTGACGAGTTAGAGGATTTGAGGTTTTCTAGGGTGAAAACTATATCTATAAAGAACAAAGAGCCCAAGGTTCTGAAGCGGAAGCTCAATAGTGAGGTAGCTGCATTTGATGTTGTTCCTCCTGACCATAACCATAGAGTCTTCGATGAAGATACAAGTAATAGATCCAGCTCGGGTTCAGCCATATCCAACTCAGAGAAATACGCTCAATATGGCATTGCCGATACAAGCGATTTGACAAGTTAGTAGGATCTGTATGCATGGTAGCATATCTAGTATCGTAATCTTAATACATGTCTTCTTTGACTATTTTCTGTTTTCTTGTGTTGGGAGTGGGGGCATTTATTCAGTGAGGGCCATTTTGTATAAAGATCTCACGGTAAAAGACATAAAGGGATGGATTATGAAAATAAAATGTTAAGTTTCTAACTTGTTGCTAATAAAGATTTTGAGAAATTTTCATATTGGAAAATACTGAAAGGCAAATTAATTTATTATTTATTATTTCTTTTTCTTGTTTTATGTTTTTTTTTTCATGTCTTATTTAAGTGGTATCTGATGCTCAATGAGCACAACCAGTATTCGTATTGCCTTTTCTGTAATTAAAATTACTAGATCAGAAATTTTAGAGCTAATTAGTAACGAAGAATTACTAAATTGCATGTCGCATTGTAATGTGATCAAGTTTCTCAATTATCCACCATTACAGGTCCTCCCCAATCCAGTGTATGGGATTCAATGGTGCCTTCCAGAAAGAGAACCTGCGGTGCAAGGCCAAAACCTTCTCCAGTTGAGGTTCTCACAAAGGATCTGTACACCTTATGGTATGAACAACAGTCATCATGCTTGTCTGGATCTTCAGAAGAAGAGTTACTTCTTGAAAGCGACAAACCTATGGTGTCTGTTGAGATTGGACATGGAAGTGTACTTATTCGACACCCAAGTTCATTAGTTAGAGAAGAAGAGTCGGAAGCTAGCTCCCTTTCAGTTGATAACAAGCAATATACCATTAACTCAGGGCATAAGAATGTTCATGGTCTTATAGAAGACACAGGTGCCTACTCGTCTAGTAAAGTTAATGAGAAACTTAAGAACAATGCTAATCCAGGGGTAGTACAAGAACAAACCAGAAGGTATTTTCATATCAATATCTAATTCTTGTGAGTACAAAATGAATTTTATTCCCTAGAGAGGAACTGTCATTTTATATGGTTAATAACCAGATATTTTGTTTGATTGCACTTGGAACAATTTTCTTTTTGCATTTAGGTAAAGTATTAAAGGACTATATATTAAGTGGTTTTTAAATCCAAGTATTTCCAAGCACTTGCTAGATATATATTTCAAATCCATTGGAACCTACATTTTAGCTTCATGTATATAATGATTTCATATCCTTAGCTCAAAATTCCGCCATCCACATGTAACATAATAGAATAACACATTGCAACTTATAAAGATGAAATAGATGCTGCTTTGTGACTTTAGCAGAGACATGCTTTGACTTCATATATTTCCAGGTCTTTAGGTGATCTCCATTAATCAATTTACAAATAAACCTGCCTTTTCTTCAACTGTTTTTGATTAATGAGCTCATTTATTATACTAATTCATAAACTACTACTAAAACAGTTGAATCTTTAGTTGTAGCAATTTTCTTTTCTTCTTTTTGGTTCCAGTGTTTTTTTTAATATGCTATTAATGCATCTTTTGTTATTCAATTTCAGAGGCAAGGATCAAATAGTAAAATTACCGATTCTTGCACATCATAATTCTCCACTATGTTACATGGATCTACGAGTAAGTCGCAAATAAAATGTTTGCTTGATACTAATAAGCAATTTCATACATGTTGTGATACAACTGCATGTTTACTTGACTCCATGGAAAAAGATCCAACTTAATGGATATTTTAGTGAACTATTCTCATTCAGTTTATAGTTTTTATAGCAATAGACTCTTATCATGTGTACAAGCTCCTTTTGCTATAATATATAAAGTATATATATATATATGTATGTATATCCTTTTCAATTGGTTTCCATTGTAATATGTGACCATTCTCCAGTTTCGTTGATTCCATTGATTCGAAGATATTTTGACGATTCTTAAATCTATCTTATGATATGTCTATATTCATGCAGGACATTGTTAATTTTGAAATGTTTTTGAGTCACTTCACAAATGATGAACAACAACAGTTGATGAAGCTATTACCTTCTCTTGACACTTCGGATGCCCCATACAGGTGTATATTGCAGATTTTCTCCTCTAGCATACAAAAGTCCAGCATGACTGCATATCACCTTTATTTTTAAGTAATTATCCGATTCAGAAAGTATTTCTATCATATGGCAAAATTTCCTGTACTGAAGAAGAACTACAAAATTTCTGATCTGTCCCTCGCATGTTTGAAATATTACATCATAGAAATGTTTTCTTGATAAAGCATCGTTCTGGATACTCCTGAATGAATTTATAGATGACACGATAACTTTTCCGTTTCATTCAAACATTGAGCAGAATAGGTACTTTAAACTATAGATGATAAGCTGACTAATTTATTTTTATTTGATTTTGTGGACTCTGTTTCATTTCCAGTCTTAAAAGCATGTTTGGTAGCACTGAGTTCGACCTAAATCTGTCATCCTTCCAAAAACTTATTTCCGAGGGAATTTTTGATAACTCATTCGGTGGGGTCAATACGGAAGATTGCAGAACTTTGAAGAAACTTGTCTTGTGTGATTTGGCAAAATCGAAGTGGGTGGAACAACACACGGCTTTTAAGGTTTGTAGTTTCAACAACTTACAAAATTCCCCTTCCGTAGTGTCTCAGGTATTCAAAAATACATCATGAATACTATTCTCTTTAGGATTTGAAGTGTAAAAATACCATCAAGTCAGAAGGGGTGGGAGGATACAATGGATTTGAAATTTTCAATGGAGGACACTTAAAAAGATCACGAGAGGGACAACACCCTAAAACTACAGGTAAATTTAAATACCACGGCTATTAAGTATCACACTGTTAGATGACTGACACACAAGCAAAAATTAATCTACAATTGATTTTCACGGTCGTGTGAGGAAACGATTCAATAATCCAGCCAGCATGGCAACTTAATCCTTTTTTCGATCAACATCTTACATACATCTTCTAGCACTTAATATTTACTTCCTCTGTCCCAACTAATTAGTCTTGTTTGGTTGACACTGAGGTTAAGACCATGAATTGTTTAATAATAAAAATTAAAAGATAAAAGTATATTTATGTGGGTCCAAATGGCATTGTATGTTATTTATATGGATAAAAATTGAAGAATTTGTCTCAATGGCATTTTCTGTAATTTGTGAATTGTGAGGGTATTTAGTATATGTGGTCGAACATCAAAACTTTCCACTATTGGAAAGGGGAGAAATTACTTGGGATCTCCCAAAAGAAAATCCAAGACTAATTAATTGGTACGGATGGAATATATTATTCAATGCATACTCCATGTCATGCATTAATATGTACTGGGATACATTGTACCATTGAGGTGGTTTCAGGTAAAAATGGGGTAAATATATAAATAGGAATTGATCCAGAGCGTCTATTTGAATGGATCTAATGGCTATAAAATAGTACTACCCCGTCCCATTATTTATGGCACGTTACCTTTTGGCACGGGTATTAAGAAAGTGATTTTTGTGTGTAAAGTGGTGGAGCCATATAAAGTTACTAACTTTTTAAGAGTAAAATGTTTTCTCTTTTGGAAACAAGCCATTATTATTGAGACACCCCAATATAGTAAATATTGTCATGAATAATGGGACGGAGGGAGTACAAAATGTTTTCTCTCTCATTTCATGCAATATAACCGCATATTACCTCCTTAATTAGTGGAATTGGTTATTTTTTCTCTCATTTTATAATTACATAAATGTCTTTATCGTAATATTTATTGAATATTTTAATGTATTTAAAAATCAATAAATCCGGATAGATCATAACCGTTGGTCTATTAAAATTGATGGTTAAGATTATTTCCTATTTCCTATTAAAAAATCACTTTCTATATTATCTACATCCATACAATTGGTAGGTTTTTGTTTCTGCTGCATCCCTTGTGAAATATTCCATTTTATAGGTTAGCCACTGCACTGAACTGAGAGACATGCACTATGCTAATTGCTAAGAGTTTTAAGGTTTCAAAGCTCCTTTCACTTTTTTTTAGCTCATCATAGTAAGATCACTTGTTGTGGACTAGTATCTAGTTTCTGTATTGTGCTATATCATGTTTTCTGTTGATTATTAACTCTTGAGAAAAATTCTCTTGATCTTATTGTTGAAATAGAAATATACAGATTAGCAACGCTCTAAATTGTTTTCTCCCACAGGTTCGAAAATAATGATGAGGAGTCCTAGAAGAATAATGATGAAGTCTAGCTATGGTATAAAGGAAGTTATAGATAGAGATGACTCTTTCATGAGTGCTAAGAGTCTATTTTCAATCCAAAATGATAATAGTTCTTCGGTTTTCGACACTTCCCATTTTGAAGGGGAGAATTCCGACCAGGACTTGCTACTAGATGTCCCATTCAAGGCCTCTTTTCCACAGGCAGAACTCCTCCCAAATTCGAGTTTTGGTGCCACTAGTAGCAGCTCAGTGTATCCGAACCTTGTCCGCCCCTGATGGTACTTATATACAAGCCTTCTACTTATTTTGTATACGACGGGCTTTTATTGTGACCTTGGCTTCAACCTTCGTTGTGTTCTTCATTTCTTTGCAAAGAAATAGGAGTTTATGTTCAATTTGAGGTTGGATGCATACTTTCTTCCCCACATAAACTTGCTATTGGGATTGGAAGGGGATATGGATTTACTTGCCTTTGGTTTTTGTAAATACTAACAAAAGATTGTGTTATGTAGCTCAACAAAGAAGAATGGAGATTGTGTTTTTCCTATTTACCATTTTTTTCTTTGATTGATTATTTACAAATTAAACAAATGTCATTTAAATCATAATCTTATACACAATTAGAACAACATTTTCAGTATTGTTAATTAATACTCAATCTTTTGATCTGTTGCAATTTAGATCACCTCTGAATTTTCTATCCATTTTGTGACCGGTTTCACCAAACATGCAAGTTCAAACAAAATCTAATTATTTGTGTATTTGATCAGAGAACTCATGATGGAGTGGTTGGAAGATAAGCATCATGCGTTTACAGTCTCGACGGAACTCGAGAGCTTTTAATAAAGTGGAGAGTGTCTGTGAATATAAATTGTTTCACTCAACTCATTAGAAATAATATTCTCTACAAGTGTTGTAGGAACTATAAGTCATCTTAAAAGCTAAAATATAAAACAATAAAGCCCAAGCTTTGCTTGTGTATCGTGATTTTCTTGCGTAATCTCTAGATCAATTGTTCGTGTGTTCGTTCTTCGAGTATCTCTCAATTGTCGGAATTGGGTTAAATTTGAGAAAGTAGTCTTTGCAACTTTCAAGATCTTTCCTTATTATGCTTCACAATTCACGCTAATGAACTCTTTATGTATCAGTCTAGTATGGTGTTTAATCAGTATTGTAAATCCTTCAATGTTTCCTAGTGTTTCATCAGTCTTGGTTGCATCAGTCTTCATATCATTTTTCATCCTTCAGTCTAGACATAGAAACAAAATACTAAGTTAAAGATAATCTCCCTAACACATGAGCTTTCCTAAGACATGATAAATCTTCGTTAAGTTTTGGGATCTAAATCAAATACTTCATTAAATTTTCCAAACAATTTCTTTCTTTTTAACGATGTCAAAACATATCCTAAGACGTTGTCGTCTCGTCCACGTTTTTGCTTGAAGTCTCACTTACTCTCAATGACTTTACAGTCTTCGGGCAAGTCGGCTAGTCGTATACTTCCTTCTCTATCATGGGTTGCAGTTCAGATTAAATAGCACCTATCCAAGAGCGGCAATCCTTATCCAGTATCGCTTCATCGTAATTTCATGGGTTTGATTCATTCAGACCGAGGACTGAGTCAAAGGACTCTCCCACTCATGAATCGATCTAGTTGACAAACAACCCTTTCATTATAACGAGGCTCTACCACTAGTTGTACAATTGTTTGGGTCGGTGTTTATTGTGTTTGTTGTTCTTGTAAATTCGAATGGTTTATAGTTCTCATTTTCTCGAGAACTATCTTACTTTTGGATGGTTGTGTTTACATAGTCTACTTTTATTTTACCAAAATTTATTTATGAAAGATTCATGAATACGCGAAAGTTTATGTATTGACAACAAACTTTGATAAATTATAAGAAAAATCAAAATTTGTTAAAAAGCGTCTGTATTTATACCAAATTAAGCCATAATTTAATTTTAAAAATGAGATAGGTGGATAGAAAAAAATTTTGTTTCCAAGTTCAGCAAATATCAAAAGTGAAATCATTATTATTTCAATGATCGAATTGCAAATTTGGTCAATAATTGTTCATCAATTTATAATTAACACCTTTATTAGTCAATGACAGATTAAGTGTGTGATATTACTGAACTAGGGATGCCAAATCGTATCAGTGGCGGACCCAGGATTTTGTATTCGGGGGTACGACAAATATTATATACTCGTATATAAAAAAAAATATGATAGTAAAACCGAAACATCCCATAATATTGATTAATATTAAAGTCACACATTTCAAAATACAAAAAATATTACATAACAAACTAATCTATTATTCGACGTGTCTTCATCTCGTGAAAGCGTTTGACGACCTCGTCATCGGGAACTTGTAGGAACAAATCTTTCTCAATGAAAGTGACCAAACAATCATTTAAAAATTGATCCCCAATGCTATTTCATAGCTTATTCTTGATATAAGTCATCCCAGAAAACACCCTCTCTACATTTGCAGTAGCAACCGGAAGAATCAATACCAACTTTATGAGTAAATACACAAGAGGATAAGTGACATGCCTCTTTGTTTCAACAAGCTTCATCGAAAGAGAACTAATATCATGCAAATCATGGAACTCCTCATCTCTTGTCATATCTACCATAAATATATCAAGTTGGCATTCAAGAGTAATCAAATCAATTCCAGAAAATTCAGAGGGATAAAAAGTGGCAAGTTTGAGTACCTTTTCCTTGTCAAAAGAAGAGAAGCCATCTTTGGGATTTAAGCAAGCCATGCATTTGAGCAACTCCATATTGACCTCATCAAATCGATTCTCAAGCTCTTGAAGTAGTAAATCAATAACTTGTATAAACACATCAACCCGAAAATGATGAAGATATGAAACTTGTTGGACAAAACGCTTTGATCTTCCTTGAGGGATATAACGAGCCTCCATATCTGGAACAATAATGTCATTATCATTACAAAATGAGATTACCTTCTCCAAGTGAGTCTCCCATCCACTCTCTCTCATTCTCTGTAATAAGACTTTGGTTAGAGTGACAAGCCTCATAGCATTAACAATGTCTTGATCTCTTCTTTGCAAAGTAAGACACAAAACATTAGTGTACCCAAATATAGCAGTCATTAGGTGTGCCATGAAAATAAATTCAAATGACTCTAGTGAGTACAAAATGCCTTGAGCTTTAGCTCTATCATCCGAGTTAAAGCCATTGCCCCCAATCATCGTAAGAACTTCAACAATTGTAGAAAACAAGGTGATGACATTCAAAAGTGTTTTGTAATGAGAACTCCAACGAGTATCTCCAGGCCTCTTCAAACCAAGCTCTTGATTTAGACCCGATCTTGTTTCAAGTTCACCGATGAGCAAAGCTTGAGCAACCTTTTGTGCTTGAATTTCTCGAATCATTTCTCTTCTCTTACAAGAAACTCCAATCACATTCAACAACATTGCAAGCGTATCAAAAAGCCAAGCACACTCATTGTTCCTTTTGGCAATAGCTACAAGAGTTAGTTGAAGTTGATGAGCAAAGCAATGAACATAATAAGCATTTGGAGCATCTTCCATAATCAAAGCCTTTAGGCCATTTATCTCACCTTTCATGTTACCAGCCCCATCATATCATTGTCCTCGTATCTTAGATGGACTCAATGAATGTTCAACAAGTAAATACATAATTGCACTTCTAAGAGACAAAGCCGTGGTATCACCAACATGAACAAGTCCAAGAAATAGCTCCACTACCTTTCCCATCTTCCTCTCAACATAACGCAAACAAAGAGCTAGTTGTTCCTTTTGGGACACATCACTAGACTCATCGGCTAATATAGAAAAATAGTCATCACCAAGCTCCTCCACAATTCTCTTACTTGTTTCTTTAGCACAACAATTGATAATATCTTTTTGAATTTTTGGAGATATCAATTGACAATTACCGGGAGCATTTTCCAAAGCGACCTTTGAAACAACTTCATTATGTGTCTTTAACCATTTCAAAAGTTCAAGAAAATTACCCCTATTAAGGGATTCTTCACTTTCTCTATGCCCACGGAATGCCATCCCTTGCCGCAATAGATAACACAAACAAGAAATAGAAGCTTTCAAGCGAACATCATAGTCTCTTTTCATCACATCGGTGGCATTGTCAAAAGAAACAAGAATTGATTTTTTTTTGCCATCTCTCAAGTTCACATATTTCTCATAAGCAAGATTGTGAGCACTTTTAACTCTACCAACATGTTTCAAAAATCTTTCCGGTTTATTCCACGACTTAAATCCTTCATTCACAAATGCATCTCCCCCCGTATTGATTTCAACTTCATTCTTGAACAAATAGCAAACAAAGCAAAATGCGGCATCTTTGTCAATACTATATTCAAGCCAATCCCATTTTTCAAACCAAGAAACACTAAAGCGGTGGAATCCTCCACAATCTTTTTGGGGGAAATCATGAGTTTTTGGTTGACAGGGTTTCTTAAGAATATAAGCTCTCCTAACCGCATTTCGTTGATTTGGAGGATAATCCATTATGCTTATTCTTTTTCCCGGATCATTAGGAAGAAGCTCAACATCATAAACCAATTCTTTATCCTCTAATGGCACATTACTAGTACTTGAACCACTCAAATTCATAGCATTTTCTTCAACTTGAGGCGAATTATTTGTTGGAGACACACTAGCATTTGAATTACTTGAACTCTCTTGAGATTTCCTTTTCTTGAACATAAATTGTCGAAGATCGGGTTGCTTTGACATGCCTTTTGATTTTTTCAATTTAGGTGATTCACTTGTCATTCCTATATCCAACACACATATATAAGATAGTAGAATTCTAAATCCACTAATTAACACAAACAAATTCGCATATAAATGATCAAATAAACAAAAAAAATCAACAAGTCATTTGGGCATTTTAACCCTAATTTAAAAAATAAAGTATAATAGTACCTCAGAATTGGAACAAGGTGAAAGTGAAATTGAAACTTCAAAGTGGTAGCATCGCAACGAAAAATCGAGAAGAAATCACCCTCGCTTGGAGCTTCGGAAGCTCTCGCGGCGTGCCTGTGCGTGCGGCTGTGCCTGCGTTTTTTTCTTTCTGCTCTTTGCGTTTTTTTTCCTTCTGCTTTGCTATCCGCTTCTTTCCCTTTGCTTTTAATTTCTTTAGGTATTTCTTCATTATTTTATTATTAAGAGAGTCAAATATGGGTAGAAGTCAATATAGATGGGGGTACAATGTATTATTATTAATAATTTTATAATATCTAATATATATAATTTTTTTTTTCTGGGGGTACAGTTGTACCCCCCTTGTCCCTCTTTAAGGTCCGCCACTGAATCGTATTGAGTATTTGAATATGAAACGTCCATAATTTCGATACTCGGTCTCATCTTGTACAAAATATTAGGTATTTAAACTCAACTCGAATATTTCGGTTAAAATTCAGATATCCAAAATTACCCAATTATTTTTTTGATTTCAAGCAACTCCCCATAACTCAAAAGTCTCAAATAGATATTCGAATTACCTAAACTTTAAGAAAATCAATAAATAATCTTAATTATAAAATTACTGACCTTCTTACTTTTAATTAAAATGAAAAACGATTACTTGTCATTTGTCAATATGTATTTTTGTTCATTAAGATTTCATTCATGCTACCTCTAAATTATTCTTTTATCTGATATATTACTATTCAACTTTTAAAAAGGTATAAAATTTATTCATTTATATAATTCAGACAATTAGAGTAGGAATTCAACTTATATAATATAATTAATTAATGTGATTAATAAATATAAAAATACAAGAATAAGAAAATATAAAAAATATATAAATTCGAAGAATATATCATCAAAATATATACTTCGTAATTTCTCATAAAAGTACTTATCAACTATGCTTTGTAGGTGTAATTTGTGTTGTGCTAAAAAAAATTGAAGTGTGAATAAATAATTTAAGAATAATTTCATTTATTAAATAATAAAATAAATAATTATTAAATATAATATACAATTTTGGGTATTACGGATATATCCAATCAGATATTGGGTTATCACCCAAATTCATCCCATAATATCCAAACTTCGAGTATTAAGGTACCTCAATTCAATCGGGTATTTGAAATTCGATACCTGGTTCGACACTCCTATAATGAATTCTAAGCCCCTCTATTTTCACACGTGAGAAATTGGATGTTGAGATATTTTTAATAATAACATTAGATTATAGAAATTTGTTTGAGTAGGTAGTTTGATTTTGAATGAGTAAATTAAAGAACACTTTACCCGATGAAAGATTGATTTTTGATAGTCTAATAGAGACGGCTACTATCAAAAATGATTTGTTTATTTTTGTTTAGCGTCAAGAAAATAATATCAAACAAAATGTATAAAGTAGCACGTTTTCATTGAGTGTCGCATCATTTGGTTATATGACAATGTGTTGAAAAGATATGATGTAGAATACATTGTATTTTATTTTGCAACAATTGATTATAATGAGACATAAATCGTAGGATAAAAATCAATTCGCAAAAGCATACAAGCATAATCTTCAAATTGAAACTTCTACTTCATGTAGATGTGTCAATCGGTAACTAGTTATCATGAAGTATTTAAAAAAGCCAGCAAGCGATTTTTAAAATTTACGGTATCTGGGTAACCGTTATCGGATCAAGTACAAATTTATTATATTAATTATTAAAAATAGAATATTTGTATTTATTAAAAATAAATAATTTTATTTTATAAAATACATACCAAATCGAATTTAAATATATTTATATTAAAATATTGTTAGAAATATTAAAAATATGATTTCTTAACAGGTTCTCGCGAAATACTAGTATCGAATTGGTTAACTAGTAAAATAGAGGGTTCGATACCCAATATCCAAAAGTGTATTTTTCTAATCTCCATTAACCACTACCGGACCAATTATACATCCATAACTTCAATTCATGCTTTAACTTTTGATCTCAATTCCAACCACCAATTTAAACGTCCATAATTTTGATAGTCAGTCTCGTCCCTTAAAAAATTTTAGGTACGTGAACTCAATAGTCAAATTTGGGTACCCAAAACATCAATTATATATTTTTTAGATTTCAGGCGATTCCGCATAATTCTGATGGAAATACCTAAAATACTTAGTTTAAAAAAATCAAATAAGAATTTTAATTATAAATTTATGAATTTTCTTATTTTTATTTATTAAAATGAAAAACGATTAATTTTCATTTATCGATATATATTTTTGTTCAATATAAATCTAATTCATGTCACCTCCAAATTATTCGTTTATCTCTGATTCCATGATTCAACTTTTAAAATGATTTAAAGTTTATTCATTTATATAATTAAAAAATAATTAGAGTATAAATTCAACTTATAGAAAATATAATTAAGTAATATGATAATTAAATATTAAATATATAAGAATAAGAAAATATAAAATGTAAATAAATTCAAAGAACATCTCTCAAAACCTACTAAAACCTACTTATCAACGATACATTGCAGGTGTTGTTGAGAAATATTTATAAGTGTTTTGATTCATATCCTAAAATCTCTCCTGAAAGATGTAATAAGTTCAAAACTGAAGTCTTAGTCTTATTTTAGAACTCACTTGTTAAGGAGTTCAGTTTACAGGAACAAACTGAAGACACAAGACTAAAGACTGAAGTTAGTAACTGAAGTTCATCTTAGAACTCAATTTACATCCCAAAATTGAAGGACCATGCCTCTTGAACTATGGCCTGAAGTTTTGAAGTTGAAGCCAACATGAAGCAAAGGCTCCTTGCCACTGAAGTTCAATCTAAAGCTCTGCATCTGAAGTCATATCTGAAAGTTTTCTACTGAGTTCCAAGCTACTCTATAGGAGTTACCACTTTGGAAAAATATCTTAGTAGGTGAAACTAAATCTTGTTGCAGACACTAAAAATGGCAAAAAGGACCACGACTCCAACGGGAAGAATTCAAATGGTGTCCTATCTCACAACGGATACATTCTATGAGAGACCTATATATACCCCGCTGCTTCAAACACTTCAAGACACCGGTTACCTTGTATTAAAACACACAATTGCTATCTCGCTCTCAACACTCACAACTCTCAAGTTCAAGAACACTCAAGGCTTTCAGATTTATCTTTCTAGTGTTCTTAAGTAGCGATTCTATTTGTAACCGAAGAGTGATCTGACATTTCTTGTCCATCTAATCCATAAGGATAGATCACTGTAAGACAATCTCCATTAACTTGGAAACCCTCGATTAACATCGAGAACTCGTGGACGTATGAGTTTTTTTCTTCGAACCACGCAAACCAAACCTTCGTGTTCTTTCTATTTCATTCAGTATTTCTATACTTTATTATCATATTGCATACTGAATATTGATTAAAAGAAAAGTGAACTTAAGGCATTAAGTTTTCTGAACAAATGAGTAAGATTTAAAACCATCACTTCCGCACGTACACTTAAGATATTAGTCCACCAGTCCAGCACTAAGTGTAGACTGAAGGATTGCTATCTAAAGTATCAACTCTCACTGAAGCTATCTCTCTTCAGTTCAGGAGCTCACTAAAGCTTTTAATTTGAAAAATCAAAAACTGGTGTATTCCCCCCCCCCCATACACTCAATATACTCGTTTCGGGACCAACAAGTGGTATCAGAGCAGTGTGTTTAACGACCACTGTTTCTAGAACCCAAGGTTTTTAAACTGATCTTTCAGAAAACCATATCTGTTCACTTGCATTCTCTAATATCTACAATGGAGAATACTCTCAGGTTACCAATGTTTTCAGTAGAGAACTATGATTACTGGAAATATAGTGTCTTCCTTTCTGAAGGCACACCATGTCATGATTTTGACAAGTAATCTCTACTGGACCAATCAAAATCATGAAGACATTTCCTCAAGAGACAACTGGCGTAAGAGAGCCAGGCATTGAATTTAAGCCACTCAGTGAGTACACTGCCGATGAAAAGAAGATAGGTGACTTGGATGATTATGCCAAACACATTATTTCAGGCACACTGGAGAGGCCAATGCTTGTACACATCCAACACTGTGAAACTGCGAGAGAAATGTGGAAAACTCTCGAGCAGATGTGTGTAGGTTCTGAGAAAATCAAGGAGAATAAACTAACCCTTGAATGTCAAAAATATGATGCCTTTTTGCAGATTCCAGGAGAGTCCATCAGCGAGGTGGAACTCCGATTCATGCAAATACTTACAGCAGTTAGAGCACTGAAGCCTGACAAGTATTCTCAAAGGGAAATCAATCTGAAGATCGTGTGGTGTCTTCGACGTGAAGATTGGCTGCCATACCAAATACAAATCAATGGGCGTCTAAACTTCAACACGCTCACAACTGCCGCCATCTTCAGCATACTGAAGATTCATGAGACAAGGCAGAAGATATTGGATCACACAAATCCAATAATGAGAGACACCATTCCAGTCTCCACTTCGCAAGACATCGTCGCCTTCAAGGCAGACAAGAGCCCAGTCAAAGAAACAAGACCTGAAGCACTAAATCTCGAAGGTATGACAAAGGCCGAATTGATGGAACAATATGTTCTAATGGCCAAACGTTTTGAACGTGCAGATTTGAGGAGCGGTCGATTCAAAAAGATGTACAGGGAAAACCGTGCAAGAAAAAACCCTCCACCATCCACTGACAACTCTGTCTCCACTCGGGAAGGGACTGCCACTCAGTCCAAACCAGAAAAATAATATAGCAAAGGAGTTTGCTACGAATGTGGAGCTTCAGATCACTTCAAGCCTGACTGCCCAGACCTTAGTAAGAAGGAAAGGGAGGAACTCAGGCTGCGGAGAGATCAAAGAAATACTGAAAGGAAGGTTATGCTGGTTGATGACGATCTATATCAAATCAACACTCCTTCCAAGTCAACATATGAGAAGCACTTCTCTGACTCTTCAGATGATGAGGATTTGAGACTTTATGCTACTGAAGAAGAGGAGTCAACTGAAGTTTTCTACCTGATGGAAATTCAGGAGAATTCGTGCCTCAGGTAATTTATGCACATGTCATGCCTGAAGGTTACGTTGACCCTAAAACTAAATTCTCAACATCATATGCATGCATTCCATTATCTGTTACTGAAACCCCTACTGAAGAAACTTCCAAATCTGAGATAGTCTCAGTTGATGAGAATACTAAGGAAACTGAGGCAAGTGTCTCAATGGAAGAATATGAGGTATTAGCTGAAGATTTTTGGAATCTTCAAGCTATTTTTCTACTCATTAAGGATGAGAATGAAGAGCTAACATCCAAGTTGGCCAAGAGACCTAAGAAACTAATCGAAGCTCTACCTATTGAAATCCAAAAGGATGAACTAGTTGAACGAGTATGTAAAGAACTAAATGAAAGTTCAACTGTGATTCGGGAACAAGAATTTTCTATCTGTAATCTGAAGAAAGATCTTGATGTGAAAGATGAAGAGATCTTATTCCATAGATCTCAGATCAAGGAATTGACTGATCGAAATAACTTGCTATCTGAAAGGATAGAATACTATAAGATGAAGGTCGAAACTTGGACCAAATCTGGATACACAAATCATATGTTGAGTGAATCTCAACAACCTCAAGGCAAAGGCCTTGGTTTCAATCAAGATAAGGCAAAAGTGCCTTGTATGACTGTACCTAAACCATATTTCCAATCATATCATTTGTACAAGGACCAAATCATGACAAAGAGAAAATGATTGCCACTGAGGCTGTCAAAGCCACTGAAAAAGCTTCTGAGTCCCAAGGGAAGAAGCCAATGACTGAAAAATAGCCTAAACTGAAGGCTAATAAGGTCTTTACTCATCCTGCAGTAAAGGCTACACTTGAAAAGGTTAAGGCAAAGAATGTTGCCACTGAGAAACTTGTTGCCACTGAGAAACCTAAGCAGGTTTTCAGGAAGCATGCTTCTCTTGAAGGCAACACACGAACTGAAAAGAAGGCTTTCAGAAAATCTAAAGCCACTGAAAGGCATGAGGCTAAGAAACACCTTCAGTCTCCTGAACCAAAATATTATAAGACAAAGTGCTCTCATTGCACTTGCTCATTATATGGTTCAAGTCCAAGAAGTTATGATTCACATAACTCTCGAACACAACGATGGGAATCATATTCGAACAATACCTATTACAGAAATGAACATAGGAATTCATCACCTAGTTCATACTCAAACAGTTCTAGGCGAACAAATGTTTACTATCAAAGACCACGAGGGTCAGTAAACACTGAGAAGCGTTGGACTAAGAGCCAAAAAAATACAAAAGCTAACTTTAAGGCTAATTCAAAGTCTGAAGTAAGCAAAAAGTATGTTCCAAGAAAGAAGTATGTTCCAAAGAAGAAGGAAGTCAACACTGACTTTCAGAAGAGAAAGACAAATGATGCATCTAACACTCGCATCATAAGGCAACATTGGGTGCCAAAGCATAGCATGCATACTGAATCTGGGTCTAGTTCTCAACTGGATCCTAAGACTCAGTAATTGTAGGATCAAGGACCAAGGAGAGGTGCACAAAAGGAGCATTCTAGCTGGATCATAGACAGTGGATGCTCAAGGCACATGAATTTTCAAAAGGAAGCCCTCTCCAACTACACTGAGAAAGATGGTCCTCAGGTAACCTTTGGTGATAACTCAAAAGGTTTCACTAAAGGGTATGGTACTCTCAATATAGAGAATGTTTCAATAAATAATGTTTCCTATGATTCTGGCCTGAAGCACAACATACTTTCAGTAAATCAGTTGTGTGACAAAGGTTTTAATGTTGTGTTTAGTTCTAATGAGTGCATGATTAATAAGCTCACTGATGAGACCATTGTAATGAAAGGATTCAAGATGAGAAATATTTATGCTGCAGACTGGAAAGCCTCCTCCTTTGAAACATGTCTGGTCTCAAAGAGCATTTCAGAACAAAGCTGACTATGACAAAATAGACTCAGTCACCTGAACTTCATAGTCATCAACAGACTTTCAAGACAGTCTAGTGCGTGGATTGTCAAACTTGATCTTTGCAAGGATCACATATGCGGAGCTTGCCAAATTGGAAAGCAAATCAAAGCTTCATTCAAGACCAAAGAAGCTCCATCCACTGAGAAGATTCTTCAACTCTTGCACATGGATTTATTTGGACTAGTGACTCCACTGAGTGCCAATGGTAGAAAATATTATCTTGTTATCACTGATGATTTCTCTCGTTTTACATGGACAGTGTTTCTCTATCACAAGAATGAAACCATGGAGCGCATACCTGCCTTACTCACAAAACTGAAGAATCAGAAGTCAACCAATGTCATCACCATACGCACTGATAGAGGAACTGAGTTTCTCAATGCAAAGATTTCAGAATTTTGTGCACAAATGGGGATTGAACAACAGACTTCAGCTGCAAGAACTCCACAACAAAATGGCGTTGCAGAAAGAAGAAATAGATCCCTAAAGGAAGCTGCAAGGACTATGCTCAATAGCTCAGAGATTCCAAAGAAGTTCTGGGCTGAAGCTATCAACACTGCTTGTTACACTCAGAACAGATCACTTCTGACCACACGCTAAGGCAAAACTCCATATGAACTATGGAATGACAGGAAACCTACTCTTAAATATTTTCGTGCTTTCAGTTGCAAGTGTTATATTCACAACAATGGTAAAACTCAGTTAAAGACTTTTGATGGCAAGGCTGATCCAGGATTTTTTCTTGGATACTCAGAGGAGAGTGCTGCCTATAGAGTTTTTAATAAGCGTAGCCTTATATTGGAAATTGAAAGTGTATCAACTACTCTAAGTGAATGTTGCGGAAGCTAAATAAGAAAACACGAGATAATTTTTGCGTAGGTTGTGTTAACGAACAACCTACACGGCAGCCTTACGGCCAAAAAGAATAATCAAAATAAGTGTTGTGTTGCTACAATGTTTAGCACCACACAACATCAACACTTCTTACAAAAACATTAAACGTATGACCTTAAGAGACTAAGGATCATACATACTAAACTACGAATTTAATCTGCAAAAACTATATTTCTAACTGAAAACTATAACAAGTATTTATAGAGATAGTTCATGGGCCTGATTTCCATAATCTTTGTAACTGCCAGCCCATGCATCCCCAATTTTCTCAATTGTTGTCGTGCTCCGCAAGATGCACCTGAAAATGTGGAAACAGTATCAGACTGTTTGTGGACTCCGATATTAGTGGAAATAGATTTCCACTAGGCGCAAAGATCTCAACTTCCTATCATGACTTGGTCTTCTCCAGTCTTCGTGCATTCTCACTTCTCTTCAAGCATACCAAGTCAAACGTCCACGTGGCAACGCTGAGTCAGCATCAACTGGTATGTTGAGCTTAACAGCTAAGTCAACAACCATCCTGTGAAGAACACAAAAATACATATGCTAGGTTCAACATAATAAACAACAACGTAAAATACCTAACAAACTCCCCCTATTTTTGTGCCTTCTTCACAACACCTTCTAGTTCGTTCAAGAGCTCAGAAGCTCCCCCTGAATGCTTTTGCCTGCAAAAACAGTTTTCAACACAAAACAACAATACACAACCAATACACAACAATACAGTCAATAAAGTAGTAATAAAGCAGCATGCATCAAATATTATAGTCGCAATATAGCGACATAAAGCAACATCCAACATCCATCCAAAAACAGAAAATATCAGTATCAACATCCACCAACAAAAAAAGGAGAAAAATAAATTGTTTGTTTTTAGTTCCCACACCACCACATCACATCATTGGTCACAATTTGTCATTTACATCATCTGCCTCCTCTTCTGCTGCACCCTCGTCCTCATCGTCAGCGTCACCTCCTCCTGCTGCAGTAATGTCCGCTCCGACCGCTGCCTCTGTAGCGGCGGCGACAACTTGATCTCCCCCTTGTTGTGAAGAGAGGCATGCCTGGAGGGATGGGACAAGCGCAGCCAATGTAGACAGCGCACCTATCAACTGGTGTATAGTTTGGGGTGGCAGCTGAATACCAGACGAGGTAGGGACAGGAGCATCGGGATTGCGCCAAGGAAGATCAGACACCTTACTCTTGCTGAAAAGAGAAGGATGAACTGTATATACTGGAACAGGATCTGCACCTTGACTCCGGGTAACGAATGTGAAGCCTTGATGGGCCAGCACCCTGCAGATAAGAGAAGGAAACGGCAGCGAAGAGAGTTGAGCTTTAGTGGAGAGAGCAGCAAGCTGATCAAATATTATACGCCCCATATTGTAGGGTTTGTTAAGCCCCACAAGATAGAGTAAGACGCCGTGCTGCTGAGTAACGACAGTTGAATTGGAGGGAACGATCCAATTATAAGTCAAGATTTTGTGTAAAACCGAGTAAAGGTGAGTCAGCCATGAAGTTTTCATCGGCTGGGCCCACTTGGATCTTTTCCCGCCTGTAATTACTTTTGCAACCACGTCTAGATCAGGAGCAGCGTCACCCTCAACACTGGGCAACCTGAGGGCGGCATTGATGCTATCCGCCGAGAAATCGAAAATGCAGTTATACAGATAAACCTTCCCAAACTGGGCAGATGAGCGATCGCCAAAATAACCATGGAGATTGCAGTAAAAATGACGGACAACCGACTTAACATAATCAGGAAGGTCGGAAACGGTACCCAACAGCCCTCTTGTACGGAAGAAGGACAGGAGATTGTATTCGTCAAAGCTGGACTCATCGGCAGTGCGTTCACACACACAGGGTAAATTCCGGAGACGCTTCCACTTTACAGCTACCGGTTCGTCATAAAAGTGAAGATTGAGCGCTTTGTCCACGACCAAAGGCGAATCGGACCCAGCTGACAGTTCTGAGTCATGGATCGCCGATTTCCCTTTGGCAGTCGAAGAAGTGGGTTCTACCTTAACCTCCGCAGGGGAGAGTAGGCACTGCCGTTTCGGAACCGACGACACTTCATCTTCGCTGTCGTCCTATAGAACGACAGTGGGTGTTGGACCTTTGGACTTCTTGTCCATGTTGGATAGTCGGGATCCCCTGGTGGTTGGTTTATGGATGAGGGCGACTGGCGGAGTGGTCGAACGGGACGGCAAAATGGGTGGCTTCTCGACTACGGTCAGTGTAGTTACAGGGAGAGGAGTTTCTTCCATAGGAGTTTCTTCCACGGGAGTTTCTTCCACGGGAGGCATAGGTATATCCTTGTCAGGGACTTGTGTCGAAGCAGGAGGCGCCTCGACTGGAGTGGGGGCAGTCGGGGGAACCAACGGAGCAGGTGACGCTTCAGTGACAACTGGAGGGACGGCGAAGGGGATCGGAGAAACGGCAACTGGTGGCGGAGTGGCTGCAGTGGTTTGGAGTGTCTGGAGTAGAGTAGGGTTTGCTGCAAGCAGCGCTTGGAGAAGTGCGGTGACATCGGGAGTTTGGGGAGAAGCCATGTTTGAGAGCAGGAAGGAGAAAACGAGAGAGAGATGTTTTTAGATGAGGGTGTTGGAAGGAAGAAGAGAAATGTTTTGTTTTATGAAGATTCAAGAAGGCGTATCAGTCTTGGGAGGAGAACGGATATGGAGGAGAGAGGATGGGGGTTTCTAGGGTTTGGTGTGACAGAGTAATGATGGCAAAACAGACTGGCGACGGTTGAATTCAAAAAGAGACTTTGCCGTTTCATTTCTATCCTGACAAACAAACCCCAAAAACATGCTACAGGATAGTTATAACCCACTACCACAAGAGAGATAAGAGCTGAACACAAGTTAGTCGCACATAGAGTATGTGTTGCAGAGGACACATGTTGCTGAAAACATCTTGAAAAACAATTTTGAAACAACATCAAGAAAATAATAGTCTAACTTGCTCTGATGTGTCAACGTTTGTTGCAACATCCACCTGGCTAAAATAGAGAAAATATGTGCAGAACTACAAGAATTCAAGGGTTAATGAGTGTAGAGTGCATCGTCGCAGCGAACGCCGTGCCCCTAGCCGTTCACCCTCGAAAGCAATCGCAGTTGCAATCCTTTTGTAAGGTAGCATCGTCGTAGCGAGCGCCGTGCCCCCCAAACTACTTGGATTGTTTACCACACAGTTACATATAAAACATATAGATAAAATGCCAGGTTTCAGAATATAGAATATGTTGACTAAAATATACCAGCAAGTTAGACACAACAAGCTACACCCTTGATTAAAATGACAAAGCAGTGAATATGGGTTTGTAGCACAGCACACATTTTAATGATAAAAGCAAAGACCAAGAGATTTCCGTAGAAATACAAATCTCTCATGATCTAAGGGTTTTGTAAAAATGTCAGCAACTTGGTTCTCCGTTTTCACATACTCAAGCTTGACTACCTCATGTTCCACTAACTCTCTAATGAAATGGTGTCTTATGTCAATGTGCTTTGTTCTTGAGTGCTGGACTGGATTTTTGGAAATGTTTATAGTGCTCATGTTGTCACAGTACACAACTAGGTCATTGTTATCTAGGCCATAATCACTAAGCATTTGTTTAAGCCACAGCAGTTGTGTGCAACAGCTGCCTACGGCAACATACTCAGACTCAGCAGTGGATAAGGAAACACAATTTTGCTTGTGGCTGTGCCATGACACAATGTTGTTTCCTAGATAAAAACATCCTCCACTCGTACTTTTCCGATCATCAACATCACCAGCCCAGTCAGAATCACTAAAACCTACCAAGCTCATATTCATGTGTTTAGAGAATAATATGCCTAGGTCTATAGTTCCAGCAACATACCTGATGATTCGTTTAACAGCTTTGAGATGAGAGGTTTTAGGTTTAGCTTGATACCTGGCACACACACATACGCTAAACATCAAATCTGGACGAGTGGCTGTTAGGTACAACAGACTCCCTATCATTGATCTATAGAGTGTTGGGTCAACATCTTCTCCAGCATCATCTTTAGTTAGCTTTTCTATAGAGCCCATAGGAGTCTTCATGTGCTTCGTACCTTCAAGGTTAAATCTCTTTATCATCTCCTTGACGTATTTGCTTTGAGAGATAAAGATGCCATCTTGTCCTTGTTTAACCTGTAGTTCAAGAAAGTATGTGAGCTCGCCCACCATGCTCATCTCAAACTTAGTAGACATTGCACCTGAAAAATCAGTTAACATGTTACGTGATGTAGAACCGACAATCATAATATCAACATAAATTTGAGTAATAAGGATGTGTTGATCTTCCCTTTTGATGAATAATGTCCGGTCAGCAGCACCTCTCACGAACCCGTACGTGAGGAGGAAATGTGTGAGATGCTCATACCAGGCTCGTGGTGCTTGTTTGAGCCCATATAGAGCTTTTTTCAATCGGAAAACATGGTCCGGTTTGTAAGGGTCCTCAAAACCTTTTGGTTGTTCCACGTATACTTCCTCCTTTAATTCACCATTAAGAAATGCTGCCTTCACATCCATCTGGTATAGATTGATGTTGAGGTAACATGCGACTGCAAGCAACAACCGAATGGATTCGAGTCGTGCTACTGGTGCAAAAGTGTCATCAAAATTGACTCATTCGACTTGAGTGTACCCCTGAGCTACTAATCGTGCTTTGTTGCGCACAACAGTTTACTTCTCATCAGACTTATTTTTGAAAATCCACTTTGTGCCAATAACATTTTTGTTAACTGGCCTGGGAACAAGATACCAGACATCACTGCGCACAAACTGATTTAGCTCTTCATGCATAGCATTTATCCAGAACTCATCAGTTAGTGCTTCCTTGACATTCTTTGGCTCAAACTTGGAGACAAAACATGTTATGCCTTCAACTGTAGAGCACATGGAGTACAAGCACGCCATTTCTTTATAGTTGATTGGCTGTTTTCGTCGGGTCTGAACACCATCCTCAATGTTTCCAATAACTTGAGTTAATGGATGGTTCTCTCTCACTCGTCCTGAAGGTTCTCTACGAGGAGTGAACTCTTGAGGCTCATCTAGTTCTTCTTCAAGTTCCTGTTGTGTGGTGTTGACCTCCACAGTAGTGCCAGATTCTGTGTTAGGTGGAACAGTTTGCATCACAACAGGAGGTGTGACAACTCCCCCTTGATATATGTCATCTTCTGTGTCCACTTCTTTGTTCCTATCACCTGCATCATCAAAGACAACATTAACTGATTCTTGTATCATCTTGATACGAAGATTAAACACCCTATAAGCTACACTGTTTGTCGAGTACCTAACAAATACACCTTTGTCACTCTTATCATCAAATTTTGTTAGATACTCTCGATCATTTAAGATAAAACATACACACCCAAAAACACGAAGATGTTTTAGGTTAGGTTTTCTCCCTTTAAGTAGCTCATATGGTGTTTTGAATGACCCTGGACGAATGTTGACCCGATTGTTGATGTAGCAAGCGGTGTTTACTGCCTTAGCCCAAAAACGTTTTGCCATTTGACTTGAGCTCAGCATAACCCTTGCCATTTCAATCAAGGTCCTATTCTTGCGTTCGACTACCCCATTCTGTTGTGGTATCTTTGGTGCTGCAAACTCTTGGTACACTCCTTTTTCATCACAAAAGGTGGTAAATTTTGAGTTCTCGAACTCACGACCATGATCAGATCTTATGCGACATATTCTAGCATCAAATATATTAGTAACACGAGAAAACATATTCTTAAATACCTCGAATGTTTCAGATTTCTCACGCAAAAAATATGTCCATGTAAACCTAGAGAAATCATCTACCACAACTAGCACATACATCTTACCCCCAATGCTTTCAACTTCCATGGGTCCTACAAGATCCATATGTAGAAGTTCAAAACATCGGCTGGTCCCAAAGTGTTGTTCATTGTGTTGTAAGGCAGGATGTGAGGCATGTAACTGTTTTCCTCGTTGACAGTCCCTACAAATGATCTGGTCTGCATTCCCAAGTTTGGGTAAACCTCGCACAACATCTATCTTGATTAACCTGCCAAGATTTCGAAAGTTAGTATGGCCTAATCTTTTATGCCAGAGTATAACATCATCAACTTGAGCCTTGTTGCATTTCACATGATCAGTCATGTAACAATTGTCTGTTGACCTCTGACCTGTCATGATACACAAGTTCTTGTGGTTGTAAACTTCACATGCATCTTTAGTGAATTTTACAAGCAAGTTGCCATCACACAGTTGACTTATACTAATCAGATTTGCCATAAGTCCTTGCACATGATAAACATTTGTTAAAGCAGGCAGACCAGGAACATTAAGTGTACCTCTCCCTATGATTTTACCTTTGGAACCTCCACCGAAGGAAACATTTCCTCCGTCATAAGTCTCATAATTGGAAAGGAATGTTCTGTTACCTGTCATGTGACGTGAACATCCACTGTCAAAATACCAAGAACCTGAAATGTTAGTTTTTAATGTTGTGTACACAACATTACATGTTAAATCAGTTTTCTTGACCCACACCATTTTGGGTTGCTTCGGTAGTACACCATCGGACCTGTCATCTCTTTTCTTTTGATAACAGAAGGGTTTTATATGTCCTGGTTTCAAATAATAATGACATATATATTTCCTTTTATGTCGTTTACCCTTCTTCTTACATCTCTTACCTTTTCTTGGTTGAGAGATGTTTTGTTTTGGCTGTGTTGGCGGGTTTGCGATCACAACATCTGCTTTGGCAGTTGATGTTTCTTTTCCAGATGTGGACCCTTTACACATCATAGTAGGTGCCGCATACCCGAGGCCTCTCTTGCTTGGGTTAGCGATGTCCATGATCTCTTGAAGTGTGTACGTACTCGTATTCCACTTTCGGATGATTAGTTCCGCCTCTTCAAGCTTGGTTTTCACTTTGGTGAACTCTATGTCACGTTGTGTGATCAATGCCTCTTTTTTTGCTTGTACTTCCTTGAGTCGTGTTACCTCAGTTGTTGCAGTCAGCAGATCTTTTGCTTGATGTTTCCATTTTCCCAACAGCTCATCGTACAACCTTTTCAACCCTTGAATTATTGAGAAGGCATTGCTATCACACTCTCCATCACGGATTTCTTCGACTTCTTCAGATTCACTAGAGTCCATTTGTTCCAATAGCTTACTGCATGAAGGTGATGAACCTGAACCTGCAGTGAGAGCCATTGTTTTCTTCTTGAGGAAGGTCCCTCTTGCTTCGTGATTCATCTCATAGGTTTTGAACGAATTCATGAGATCTGTAAATTCGAGTGCATTCACTCCTTGCACTGTCTCAATGGCTGTGACCTTCATATCAAACCTTGGCGGCAACGTTCGAAGTGCTTTGGAGACAAGAACCTTGTTGCTCAGTGGGTCTCCTAGGTCTTGACACTCATTAGCGATGTCGAGGATCCTTTTCATGTAGCTAGAGATATCTTCATCTTCCTCCATCTTCATATCCTCGAATTGAGAGGCAAGGATATGTAGACGAGATTGCTTGACACTCTTGTCACCCTCACAGTGCCTTTGGAGAATATCTCAAGCATCCTTCGCACACACACAGTTTTTGATTAATTTGAACATGTTTGTGTCGACAGCTGAGATTATAGCATTTAGTGCACGATCATCAAGAGTGGCAGCTTCAATTTGATCATGTGACCAGGCGGTTTGTGGTATTGGTACACAATCACCGTCTGCATCAGTTTGTTTTGGTGGTGACCACCCATTCTCCACAGAAATCCATGCTCGTCTATCAAGAGACTTGATATAAGAGCGGGTACGTGACTTCCAGTAAGAATAATTCGAACCATCCAAGATTGGAGGTCGAAATGCTCCAGTGCTATTTGGGTCCATCTTTGCGTTAGAGCTGTGATACAGTCAGGACCACACTCAGTGTGTCAAGTGATGGCTCTGATACCACTTGAAAGTGTATCAACTACTCTAAGTGAATGTTGCGGAAGCTAAATAAGAAAACACGAGATAATTTTTACGTAGGTTGTGTAAACGAACAACCTACACGGCAGCCTTACGACCAAAAAGAATAATCAAAATAAGTGTTGTGTTGCTACAATGTTTAGCACCACAAAACATCAATACTTCTTACAAAAACACTAAACGTATGACCTTAAGAGACTAAGGAACATACATACTAAACTATGAATTTAATCTGCAAAAACTAATTTCTAACTGAAAACTATAACAAGTATTTCTAGAGATAGTTCATGGGCTTGATTTCCATAATCTTTGTAACTGCCAGCCCATGCATCCCCAATTTTCTCAACTGCTGTCGTGCTCCGCAAGATGCGCCTGGAAATGTGGAAAAAGTATCAGACTGTTTGTGGACTCCGATATTAGTGGAAATAGATTTCCACTAGGCGCAAAGATCTCAACTTCCTATCATGACTTGGTCTTCTCCAGTCTTCGTGCATTCTCACTTCTCTTCAAGCATACCAAGTCAAACGTCCACGTGGCAACGCTGAGTCAGCATCAACTGTTATGTTGAGCTTAACAGCTAAGTCAACAACCATCCTGTGAAGAACACAAAAACACATATGTTAGGTTCAACATAATAAACAACAACGTAAAATACCTAACAGAAATAACACCTCATGTTATATTTGATGAATCTATTTTTGAGTAGAAGTTAAAGGAAACTGAAGTTATCACTCAGAAACTTCAGAATCTGAACTTACAACCTTCAGTTCAAAGTACAAAGGAGATTCTCATCTGGAACTTAGAAGATGATGATGAAGAGAATACTCCAAATGAAGACTCAACCATCAGATTGGAACAAGAAAAGGAGTCCACTGAAGAAAGGACTCCAGCAACTGAAATTGAAAGTCTTCCTTTAGAGCACAATGATGCAATCTCTTTTGAGATTCAACAAGATGAGGAGGCAACCCAATCTGAAGCCACACCTGAAATGTCACTTGAAATACCATCACCCATTGAAGCTACTAATGACATATTGGCCAGTTCAGATAAACTATTTTGCAGGAAATTCAACAAACTGAATATGTTAGAGCCAACAATCAAGGGGGAACAAGCCCTCAGAATGAAGAAGAAGATGATCCATTCCATTCAAGGCCTTCAGTGCCTCTTGCCCCTCAAAGACTTGACCTTATGATCATCACTGAGGAGGATATGCGAAGAAGAAGAAGATGGATTGAAGATCATCCCTCTGATTCAGTGATTGGTTGTCTGGAGAGAGGAGTTCAAATGAGGAATTAGATCCAAGCTGAAATGGTACAACCATTAGCAACCATTGAACCCCTCACTGACTCCACCACTGATGAACAACTAAGGCTAAAAGCAGACATTGTGCTGTTTTCGGATGAAAATTTCCTACATAGCTGCTATCTCTCCAACATTGAACCCAGAGACGCTCAGGAAGTCCTTCAAGATGTGAATTGAGTGTCTGCGATGCAAGAGGAACTGAATGAATTCACAAGGAACCAAGTTTGGGAACTTGTTGATCGTTCTACGCATCAGGGTGTCATTGGTGTGAAATGGGTCTTTAAGGACAAGAAAGACGAACTATGAGAAGTTGTTCGAAATAAAGCTAGACTGGTTGCCAAAGGTTATTGTCAAGAAGAAGGAATAGACTTCGATGAAGCTTTTGCTCCAGTAGCTAGATTAGAGGCGATTCGACTCATCATTGCCTATGCTGCTCACATGAAGTTCAAAGTCTACTAGATGGACGTCAAGAGCGCGTTTCTGAACGGCATCCTGAAGGAAAAAGTCTACGTAGAGCAACCACCAGGCTTTGAGACTGACTACACCAAAGTGTACAAGCTACACAAGGCTCTTTATGGGCTGAAAAAAGCTCCTAGAGCTTGGTATGACACTTTGTCTGTTTTTCTTATTGAATCAGGTTTCAAGCGTGGATTGGTGGATAGAACTCTCTTCACAATCAAGTATAAATGAGACATATTAATCGTTCAAATTTATGTTGATGATATTATATTTGGGTCCAAGTCTCAGATGCTTTGTGACAAATTTGCCAAGTTGATGAAGACTCAGTATCAAATGTCAATGATGGGAGAGATGAGATTCTTTCTAGGATTTCAGATCAAGCAATCCCCTAAAGGCATCTTCATCAACCAAGCCAAATACACAAAGGAACTGATAAGCAAGTTTGGCGTTCAGAATAGCAAAGCTGTGAAGATTCCCATGAACACAAATGGAAGGATAGAACCAGATCCTGAAGGGAAGCCAGTCAGCCAGACTGAGTATAGAGGGATTATAGGATCTCTTCTATATCTCACTGCCAGCAGGCCAGATATCACTTTTGTTGTTGGAGTGTGTGCACGCTATCAAGCTAATCCAAGGGAGTCACACATGGAAGCTGCAAAGAAGATTATGCGTTACCTGAAGGGCACACCCAATCTTGGCTTATGGTACCCTTCAGATGATAACTTAGAACTCACTGGCTATTCTAATGCTGATTTTGCAGGTTGCAAACTTGATAGGAAGTCAACCTCAGGTACCTGTCAGTTCTTGGGCAACAAATTAATCAGTTGGTTCTCCAAAAAGTAGACTTCAGTTGCTACTTCCACTACTGAAGCTGAATACATGGCTGCGGGAAGTTGCTGCTCTCAGATTCTCTAGTTAAAGCAACAACTCAGAGATTATGAAGTGTCTACCACTCAGGTTGTAATTTATTGTGACAGCTCCAGTGCCATTGCCATCACTTAGAACCCAGTTCTACACACAAGATGCAAGCACATGGACATCAGGCATCACTTCATACGAGATCATGTTGAAAAGAAGGATGTCATAATAGAGAAGATTCATGCTGACATTCAACGAGCAGATATTCTCACCAAGGCACTAAAAGAAGCTAGATTCAAGATGCTAAGTGGAAAACTTGGCTTACTGAATCCAGACCACTTCTAAAGGTATTCACTGAAGGTACAATCCTAAACTCCTATCTAGCTACCTATTGTCTTAAAGATCTTTTAACTCAGTGCCTTTAGTGTACTGAAGCCATGATCTCAACAAGACATAAAATAATGTGATGGATGCACCCTGAGTAACTCTACATAATTATCTCAGACATCAAACCATCACACATTTCAAACTATATATTGAACTAACCATGCAGGTCACTGAAGTCACGATGTACTCACACTGAGCAATCTACTGAAGGGCCACCTACTTGCATAAAGAAAATGGTGAAAATTTGAAGATTACAAGTCAATTGAAGTTTTGCAAACAAGACTTCAGATTTGCATCAAAATCTGAAGGATATTCTTTACTAAAGGGAGTTATTCAGTTGCTAGTATCACCAACTGAAAATCTACACTTAAACATTTATGATTCATTTATTTCTCTATGTATTGCATGTTGAAATGTATCGAATGCTTTTTCTCTAAGTGGATACCATTCTCGTAATATAGTACTCATCGTACCTCAGTACCATAACTATCACGACCCACCTTCACTAACTGTAGTAACGATGGGTATAACCGTGACTTGGGGATAAAATATGAAAACAAAAAAAAGAAAGGGTCATTAACACTAAGGTGAATATATGATAAATACTTCGATAAACAAGGGTTTATACACGAAATTCGGTACTGAGTAACCGATACCAAAAATACATAAGTCATTGATCATAACATCTAGAAATACTGAATACTAAAATAAGTGTTTGTAGCGAAAATTGGATCAATTTCTAAGTTTACATGTATGAAGACATGTAAACCCCCAAGAGTTAGCGCTAATTGAGTTTGACAAAACCATCGCTGAGCACTCCCCTTTGACATCACAGCTCAACCTGCACATATATAAATACATGCAGGGCTGAGTACAAAAGTACTCAGTAGACACATGCCGAAATCGCATTCGTACTAATATAATTGTCATGCCATGGAAAGTAAAACATAGGGATTTTGTCTCTAAAGAACCTATGTTCACTAAATTCTTTTGTGATTCTTAAAATTCAACTGCGCAGTCTAAGTTCTGGAGTAATCAATCATATCTGTATTTCTGTGTGTCGGGAAGGTGGCCACCTTCCACGGACACTTGACCGGCCAACCCGCTTAGATGACTCACGGTCGTGGTGTACACTAGTCCAAGTAAGATAGCAATCCTCTAGGACCCGAATTCGATTATAATAGTTCAAGCAGATATGTATCATACAAAAATATAAACATTTTTGGCAAGACAATACTTCACATAATTTCAGTTCAAAATCTTTTTGAAACAAAACAATAACTGATACAACACACATAATTTTAGTTGTATAAGAAAGCCTACCTGAACTGCTTCCTCGCCTAGTATGATCTGAATCTTTATCGTCTAGAGCTTTCCCCTTGCTAAACCTTAATCGCAATTACGAGGAAGATACTCATCGTGAGTATATAATTTATTTCATCTATTTAAAATGAAATAATATTCTATTCTTTCATTAATTATTCTAATCTTTTACTCGACTAATATTCGAGTACTTAAAAATTTCTATAGCTATTTTTGTAGGATTTTAAATCAATATTTGATTTATTAAATCCTTAATATTTTCATTCTTTTACCCAATTAATTTAATAATGGGTATTATAATTATTCAAAATAATTTACTTGGAATAATTTAGTCTTAAGCTAAAATGTTAATTTAAAGTTTATCGGGTAGTATTAATATTTATTAATACTCTTCAAGAATTTATAAGGAATGGAATTAATACTACTAATTCCTTATATTAAATATAACTTAGTTAATTTAATTATTTGGGTTTAATATAACTATTTATATTTACCCAATTAATTAATAATGTGGCCCAAAGGTTAAATTTTTAAGTCCATTATGAAGAATAAAATTCGAGCCCACATTATTAAATAAATCTGGCCCAATCTAAATAGGCATTAGCCCAATCTATTTTAATTTCCAAACCCAAATTAACTTAATTCTTAGTCCATTTATTCTTTTAATTCACGGCCCATTAGACTATTCTTGATTCGGCCCGTTAGATTGATTCGACCCGGCCCAAGAATTTAATCTTAAATCTATCTTAACCCTAGCTAATTCACTCATCAGCCGCTACCCTCTTATTTTTCCTCCTCTCCCATCACAGACAACACCCATTTTTCTTTCATCTCCCTCACCATCTCTCTTGTCGCCTTCTGCCCTCTCTCTGCCTCTCCCGATGTTTTCCATCTCGCCACTTCGTCGCCGTGCCGCCGTCGCTGTCTCTCTGCTCTCTCTCTGCTGTCTCTGCCTCTCACTGGATGGCAGAGACTCGCCGACATTTCCCCAGTCCTCGGTATTTCTCGGCTGCTCCCGGTGGAAGCAGCAACGGCAGACTTTCGCTAAAGCTTCATCACCAACGACCTCAAGGTAAAATTCCAACCCTTTCTAATTTCTTTCTAGTTTTGAAATTCCAAATTTTAGTTTTATAAATCCCTAATTTTCCTTATACCTTTTCTATTTCTGCATTTTTAAAGTTTCAAAATTTGTACTTGCATGTTTAGTTTTAATGGTTTCCTGTAATTTTCCACATACTCCTCTAAATCTCTAACTCTCGGTGTTTCTCTTCTCTTCGGCCTCTGCGATTGCTTCGGAGAAATACTCGCCGGAGCTTCCTCATGAAGTTGCCGCTAACTGCTCTCTCGGCTCTTCCTAATTTGTCGCTCAAAACAAGCACGAAGGCTCCCTAAGGTGCCTGCTGTCGTGTTTCTAAACTACCGAGGAGACTTCATAGGTAAACTCATCTCTTTTATTTGTTTTATATTTCTCTATTTTAATTTTAGATTCTTAGTTTTTTTTTTTTTTAGTTTCAGATTTCAATCAATTTTGCAATATTTTATTACTGCATGTTCTAATCTCCTTCTAAATCTTGGGTTTTAACATTTGGCAAAAGCTCTAGTTCGAATATGAAATTCAAAATATGAAATGTCGTCTGAAATTTTTGATTAGTTTGGGTAGAGTGTAAGACAAATTTTAAGCTTCTTGAACTTGTATGTTCCACTTTATTTTTTTGTAAATCTGAAAATAAGATAAAGGTTCTTTCTTGCTCTAGGGGGAAATGATCGTTCGAAGAGGAGCATGTCAGAGCTACCCCTGGTCTGCTGTCATCGGCCCTTCCCAAATAAACCTCAAATTCTATTTTCTTTCTTAGTTTCAGATTCTGGCTTATGTATGTTAGTGATATGGATGATTGGATTTGGGCTAGTATGAGTTATTGGTCAAATATGATAGTTAAAATCTGAATCTTAATCCATTGTCTTGCTCTGGATATGATTTCAGTTTTATGTGATTCTTAGTGGTGAACTGAAAATGCTTTAAACTAAATTCCAGTCGTTTTTATTGTTCTGAAATTGTTCTTGTTTTAAAAGGCTTCTATTTGGAAAAAAAATGGTTCTAAATTCAGTATTAATCTCTGATTTGTTCTTATTCTGACTGAGGGAGATTTTTTTGTGTTTGTCTTGTTCTAGCTCGTTTGATGTAAGTGGTTCTGAAGATTTGTTGTATTCTGAGGTAGTTTATATATTTTAATTACTGAGATTTTATAACTTTGAGTTGGTTTCTCATTCTGGAGATATAGATGTAGGTCTATGCTCTGCAACTTCCAACTTATTTTCTAAATTCTGTCTATGTTCTGAATCTGAATACTTAAATATAGCTCTATGTTCTAAAGTCTGTAAATGGTGTGTGATTTGTTCTGGAATGATAATACATATCTATATATATATCTCCATTCTAAATCTAAAGATATAAGTATAGGTTCTATGCCTATGTTCTGGAATAAATATATATACATAGGTTCTGAAATTCTGAAAATATAAGGATATGTAAAAATGTTTTGCTAACATGCTTTCTTATGGTTCTATGCTTACAGTTAGCTAAATCCTTGAATTGAGGTATACTTAGAAGCTTTTGAAAGTTTGTAAAACATGAGCTAACATGCTTGTTGTGAAGTTCTAAAGCTTATAATTTCAACTTTATAATTTCTGAAACACAGTTCAAGTGAAAGATTATTTTGAACTAAGTCCTAAAGTAAAGCTGAAAGTATGAATTGTATACCTTACACCTTAGGATTTGAATGGTTTGGATGCTTCTTTGTTGGAATAAAAGCTTTCCCAGATGTTCTAAGTAGGAGTAAGTCTGATTTCTAAATTGGGTATGAGGGAGCTTCTAAGGGTTTATAGAGGATGGGTAATGAAGTATACGTTCAGTGTTGTATATGCAGACACTTGAGTGTTGCTTTATCTTCAAATCTTTGAATATTTGTACCTGTCCAATCTATGTTATCTGCCTTAATAAGTTTATCACTTTACCAAAATCCTACTTCTATGTTCTACTAGTGCACAACTGACTTTTGTGGCATAACATGTCACTTTTGATATCAGTTCATTTATTGTGCAGAGATCTTTATCCTTTTGGCTACTGCCTAGGGAGAGTGCAGCTGATGTTTTACTGCCTCTGTTTCCTTCACCATCCAGAACTGCATCCCAGCAGCTCCTTCTTTCTCCCTCACTTTAGCCTAGTCTTTTAGGTTTTCCTTTTTTGTTTAATATTTTCTGCTTTGCTGATTCATACAATATTATTATGATGGTTGAAGTATATAATGTAACTTACTTCAAAATCAAATTTTGACTGAGTGTAAATCTGCCGAGCAGATTTTGTGCATTATGTTTTCTCTTCCCTCCTTCTTTTGATAAATAAATAGTTTATAGACTGCATGCCTATTTCCCTTCTCTTTTCTTTTTTTTTTCATGTAGTTTTAACTTATTTTATGTAATGCAGGGAATTGTTTTAATATAATCTTTACTGCGTATATATACATGTAGTCTGTAAAATCTTTACTGCATATATGTAGCATCCACTAAGTGCATTTAAACAGCATTTTACCCTATCTAATATTTGATCAATACAAGATAATATAGAATACTTAATATCATCTCCATATTTAATATGTTATTAACTAATTATATACTAACTTCTAAGAAGTATATAATTATTTTCTAAATGGGCTTAAAGAAATTCTTCAAATACTAACTTTCATTCAAAAAAAATTTCCAACTAATTTATCAATTGGTTATCTTATAAGTTATGTTTAACTTATAGCTAAATTATTGATTATGCATCTTAAGAATAACCTTATTAATTCAAAACAAAACTCACATAGTATCTGTCATTACTCTAATGATTATAAACTACACAACAATAGTTACTAATATCGATTAGTTAACAGATATATTAGATTTTTATAACGAAATTTTCTCGAGCAGGTTTTTAATACATAAAAAAAAAACTATTAGTAAAATTTTAACGGGAAATTACAGTAACTCTTCCACGATACACCTTACCCTTTCTATCATCACTTTCTGACATAAACAGTGTAAGCAACAGTACTTTCTATACCTCGAAAGTCAAACAGTCGCACATAGCTTTCACCGCATTCTTTTTTCCCGCCCAGGCAACAATTCAGTAGCATAGCTAATCCTAACTGTCGATTGCAAAACCTCAGAGCAAGATCTCATCGTTCATTTTACTATAAAAACCCTTCTTCCTGATCAATCGAACCTTTCACAACTGAATTCTCTATAGCTTCTGGCTCAAATGCTATCTGCATTATCTATTTTCATTGCTGCTCTGTGATATTTCCTTTTTGAAAACTTGCAATTTTCTAATCACATCTCTAGTATGTAAATCGTTTACAGTATGATTGTTATTTCTATGTTTCTGAAAATATTTTCAAATAACTAACTATGTTTTCTAATCTCAGAAATTCAACTATGGGAATGAAATCTATACTTGGACCAGCGATGAAGCTCTCTCAACTCCGTGCTTCGCTTCATGCCGAGCCCACTGCTGTTTACACACAAACAGACATTGATCAGGCAAAGAGTATGTTCGAGATCATCAAATCCAACGGCCTGGAGACTCTGACCTCTCTGCGCCATAAGAACCTCTATCCTGACCAGGTGATTCAGTTTTATCTGAATCTGGGATATGATGGAACAGACCTGAAATCTACTCTGGAGATTTCCCTTCGGGAACCTGTTTCTGGTGCTGTTCAAGTTGAAAAGTTGCACTTCAATGTTACCGAGTTGCTGCAGACGGTTTTTAAGCTAAGGAATGTGGGTAACAAGAAACCCATTCAGTTTTTAAAGGATAAAACTGCTACCCAGGTTTTCTTTGATGAGATCCAAGTGGAGGATCCCCCGCGCCAGTTCTCAACTGCCAACAACAACAAGGGGTTGATACGCCCTGAATTCAAGGTATTGTTCGATGTGGTTCAGCAATGCATCCTAGGAAAGAAATCTTCCCATGAGCAACTCAGTTGGCAAAAACTGAGTCTGATGAAAAGCATCTACGACAACGAAGGTGCAAATTGGGTTGCTGTCATGGAAGAGCTTCTGATGGGAGAAGCTAACAAACTGAAGGAAGTTCCTGGTGGAGTCACCATGTCTGGTATTGACACTCTCAACCTTGCTACCAAGGTTTCTATACTGATAGAGGAGTCCTATCAGTACGCTGAGTCTGCATTCCACACTTGTGTGGCTTACAACAAGAAGTGGATGTTCTCCACTGACTTTGATGTGCAAGCGTGTATGCACGGGAAGGTACTGGCCCTTTAGATTGAGCTCCCCAAGGAGCGGATGAAGGCCAAGAAGACTACTGATGAGGATGACGATGTAGATCCTATCCACGCCGTGGAGGATTACGACGAGGAGGAGGGCTCTGATGCTGCTCTTGAAGTTCCACCTCCCTCTCTTCCAAAGCCCGTTAAAAGGAAGCGCAATCCTTCCAAGCGCCCTTCAGGCCTCCTGAAGACCAGGCGTTCAGAGAGAGTCCCACCACCTCAACCCAAGACTACCCTGGTTGAGAAGGTTCTCAACTCATCTACTGATGAGGACCTTCAAGACCAATTCCAACTCTCCAAACGCCCTTGCAAACCTGTCCAACCCCCTACCATTCCCAGTCCTGAACTTATCACAACCATTGATCCCTCTGGACTCCGTTCCATTACTCCCAGAGTCAAGACTTCACCCACTTTCATTGATATCTCACCCACCAAACTTCCCTCTTCCCTCTCCAAAACCAAGTCACCCACTAAGCTTACAGTCCCCAAACCTAAAACCAAAACTACACAGCCAATCCCAACCCAACCCTCATTTCCTCTCCGTCAATCTGAACCTATCCCTGAAATCCCTCGAACTGAAACTCACACACATGCTTCCACTTCCCAGCCTTCTGAATCCCAAGCCATCGTGCTCTCATCTCCTGCCCAAAATTTTCTAAACAGCCTGGAGCTCAAATCCATTCAATTTCTAAGCTCCACTTTGCCTGAACTCTTTCACCACCCTTCTCTCAACTCTTTATGTCAACGCCTTTGGACATGGTGTACCTATCGCTTCACTGACTCCACTGCTCTCCAGTACAAGATCGAAGTATCTGGAATGAGCGCAATTTTAGTCGAGGAAGCTGAACTCCAAACTATCTTTGGTTACAAGGATGTCTGTTGGGAAGTGGACTCCAGCACCTCCCGGAGGGTGGGTCCTCCGTG